>JAHBMJ010000069.1:5000-32485 GCA_018398765.1 Chromera velia | reverse complement strand
ACCCCACCCTCCCTCCTTCTCTCCTTTCTTCCATCCCTCCCTCCTTTCTTCCTTCCCTCCCTCTCTTCCTCCCCTTCAGCGCACCAACTCCCCACAGCCCCCGCTGACTCTAGCGACCAGTTCAATTGCTCTAGCTCCCCCCTCCACTGTTAGGCTCCACAGGCAGAAAGGGTGGGCGCTCCTGCAACTTTCTCTGTTGCACCCCTTTCTCCTGCATGCTTTCTCCTCCTCTCCTGGCTGGCTGCATGCAGGTCGGGAACTGAGGGTGCGGCTGCTGCTGCAGCCGTTGTGACGAGGAAAGAACATCCACTGGCCTCGAGTGTGATCCATTTCTCTGCCAACCTGCCAGGAAGGGCGCTGCAGTGCCATGTTCAGCTTTGGTTTCTGCATGAGCTCCTAGCTGCTGTGTGGAGTCTGTGGGACGACCGTGATGACTTCAGGGGACTCAAAGGGATCCCTTCGACTCGTTTGTGGCACGCCCTGAGGACTTGGAGGGAGAATTGGAGGTCAAGGAACGTTCCCCCCAAATTTTTTGATCTCCTCATGGCGAGCAAGGAAGAGAGCGAACTGAAGGAAAACCTTCTCGGTCTGTCCGTCTGTCTGGCAGGGGAGGGGAGGGGAGGGGGAAATGGATGCAGAAAGGGAAGGGATGCGGGGGGTTAGTCTAATCAGCTGATGCATTGGGTATCATTGGGTCAAACAAGCAAAGAGCACAAAAGGGACAGTTGTTGTTCGAAGTGTCCATACAGTATTCTGTTGAGTCTCTCTGGCGAAAAGACAAAAAAAGCCCTGCTTCACTTTTCTTTCTTTTTCTGTACTGTTTTCCTCCACTTGATGCCTTTTCCTCCTCTCTTTGGTCTTGCTTGCCAACGTCCGTCTATCTCTGTGAACTGTATGTATGTAACCGAGTGAAAAGAGAAAGAGACCGTCCTGCCGGCGCCAGATTCGGCAACTCCACTCCAGAAACTCCCCCAAACGTCCCCTTTTCTCTGTATTGGTTTGGTGACATCATACTTTTCCCTTCTTTCTCTGTCTGCTAGAATGTTTTTTTTGTCTTGTTTTGTGTTTTCTTTCGTTGTTTCATATGTGAAAGAGAAACTAAAAAAGAAAGGAGCAAGAAAAAGAAGAATTTGGAGTCTGCCTATATACCTATCTTGCTTGCCTCCTTGCTTGCAGTCATAGATCGATCGCACGGAGAGGAGAGGGGTCTTGGCGGTACACACATACATACGATCCAGGGGACGAGCCTGAAGGAAGAGAAGCTGCAAATAGTTCCCGTCTCCTACCAGCAGTCGGACAGCAGGCGGGTCCCAACCCCCCGTCTCCCGAAGGGGACCAGCATGAGGGTATTGAAGGGGACCAGGGGGAAGGCGAAGGAGGGGATGAAATGGTCATGGGGGAGGATCAGAAAGAGAGGTTGATGGGAGGCGGTCGCCGGGAGCCTTCTCCGACGCTTCATCATGCGGTTTTGTCGTCTCTTCTCGAAGCGACATTTTGAGGGTGGAGGTGATCCACATGCACCTGGCCAGGCTTGTCCTCGGTTGGGTCAACCCTCCTCCTGATTCTCCTCTAGGAGAGGATACGGATGATGGGGGGCTGTCGGTGGATGAGGTACTTCAGTGTCCTTCGCTGTCTGCTCTCAACGCGATGCACACAGAGATGGGGGGGTTGAGCTCTCAGCCTGCAACGAGGGCGGGTGTGAGATTGTGGGTAAATTGGTTTCTTCAAGGAGACTTCGGTGCAATCGCGCTGTGCGCATCCGCCATCCTAGCAGCTGGAGGTGGAGGTTCCTCCGGCAGTGGGGATGAAGGCGAAGATATGAATGTGGCCCCTCTCGCAGAGGTCGTCCCATCTCCTCAGCTGGAAGTGGAAGGGGGCGGCCGGGGTCCTCTTCTTTGTCTTCTTCTTCCTCCTCAGCCACAATGAATGCTCTTGCAGCTACAGAGTGGAAGGAGGAGAGGTTGAGAGCAGCAGCAGGAGCGGCAGATCTGTCACAAGCCGTCTCGAATGGGGCAGGAGGAGCGGCAGATCTGTCACAAGCCGTCTCGATGGGGGCAGGAGGAGCGGCAGATCTGTCACAAGCCGTCTCGATGGAGGCTGAATACGACAGCGGCATCAAGAATGTCTCTCCCGGCCCTCCCCCCGTTGGAGCTAGGGTCAGGTTGATGCCTGCAAGGGTGTGCTTGTTCAAGAGTCTCAGGGGGAAAGAGATTCCGTTGGGCTGTTCAGAGACGCGAGACAGCTCGCAGACGCTGTTGCCCTGTATTAATATGCACTGCCTTGCCTTTCCTTTCCTTTCCTTTCCGTTCCTTTCCTTTCCTTTCCTTTCCTTTCCTGAGGAACCTTCACATGCTTCTGTTCTGTACGTCGTCGACCCATCTCAGTCAGTTAGTTAATTAGTCAGCTTCGTTAGTCAGTCAGTTAGTTAGAGGATCATATGAAATCAGTATGCTCAGTCTGTGAGAGGGACTTTTGGCGTGACTTCTGAACTCCCGCTCCTTTTTTCCCGCTACCTTCGATGGCCGGCTCTCCGTGACTTGGCAAGGCTGTTTTCTCTCTCGTTCCTTTCTGCTTTCTTTTGAAAGTTTAACCCCCTCGATCGGGTGATTGGGTGCAACAAGGCCGGAGTGTTCATTTTTTGTTTGATCGATTCCCTGGCCACTGGCAGATGCTTTTGTGCCTCCACCCATTTGTAACCTCGCTATCTGAAAATCTCTGTCAAAAACCTACAGAAATGACATTGTCACTTTCTTTCCTGCCCCCTTGACAATGTCTGTCCGCAGTGAAATTCCGTTCGACCGTGGGGCTGCGACCTCCTCCTCCTCTTCCTCCTCGTGGTTGCCCCCTCGTGTCGAATTCCGTCTTCTGGTGTCCTCTCTCCCTTTCCGGTTGTGGCATTCCGTTGAGTCTCTCCTTTTCCCCGACTTAGAAGAGGAGGGAGCCGCGGAGGCAGAGAGCATCCTGGGACTGCAACAAGAACCCACAAAGGTCAGTAAGTCAGTCAGTCAGGCAGGCAGGAAGTAAACGGAGATGGATCTGAAAGAGAGAAAATGCAGTATGAAAATTACGCCCTACCTCTGTTGTACATGATTCGATAATTTCGATAAACGACCGACAGAGACGCAAAAGGATTCGAATGACCGCACTTGAGGCTAGCCTTAGTTGTTATGATTCTTTCGATCTGATGCAAAGCTAGAACCATGCATGCTTTCTCTTAATTCTTCTTTTCTCCTGTCTGTCTAGCCGTCTTCCTTCGATCCTTGTTGATTCATTTGCGGGCGTTTGAGAGAGGAATCTGCAGAATTGATTCGCCTTCTTCTCACTGGAAATAAGCACCTGAATGTGTGCGTATGTGTGTGTGTGTGTGAGAGAGAGAGAGAGAAAGCGCGACAGAGCCAGAGATGTTACCACATCTGATTGTCTAGCTCATCCAGATACAAACAAGGTCCCACGCTCTTCTTCTCTCCCCGAAACTTCTTTCCCTCTGTTGCTGCCGCCCTGCCGACCGTCACTGTGCAGCAGCAGGAGGAGGAGCAAAACGGACCACACCCCGCGCCTGCCGCCCTGCCGACCGTCACTGTGCAGCAGCAGGAGGAGGAGCAAAACGGACCACACCCCGCGCCTGCCGCCCTGCCGACCGTCACTGTGCAGCAGCAGCAGGAGGAGCAAAACGGACCACACCCCGCGCCTGCCGCCCTGCCGACCGTCACTGTGCAGCAGCAGCAGGAGGAGCAAAACGGACCACATCCCGCGCCTGCCGCCCTGCCGACCGTCACTGTGCGGCAGCAGGAGGAGCAAAACGGACCACACCCCGCGCCTGCCGCCCTGCCGACCGTCACTGTCCAGCAGCAGGAGGAGCAAAACGGACCACACCCATCAACTTTGTTTGGCTTTCACACGCAGCATTGGCAGCCGCCAATTCCCCCGGAGGGTGAAGGGCCGGACCACGTGATGGCACGGAGAGACCGGAAACATCACAAATTTAGATATTTCCATTGACGGAAAGAAAGAAAAAAACAGAGCGGGAGAGAATAGGACAGAAGAGATGAAAAGAAGCAAGCTTGAAGACGGGAATACAAAAGAGGGGACCTGCCCACAACTCCCTGTTTACCTCCATGATAATTGCAAACAAACAAAAACAGAAAGGAAGGAAGAAAAAAAGGAAAGAAAGGAAGGAAAGAAGAAAAGAGAAGAGAAGAGAAGAGAAGAGAAGAGAAAGGAAACATGATACAGGGACGAGACTTGATGGAAGAGAGACGTTTTTGCATTCAAACAATTCCCCTCTCCCCCTTTCTCTTCGCATTCAAACGGGATCTCTTGCCTTGACCGTAGGCTTTACAGGCAGGTTTTTGCATGATGACATCAATCAGATCAAAACAATCAGACACTACTATCTAGGAGGACAACAACAGTGAATTTGTTTCTGAAAAAAGAAAGGTTTGAGTGCGGACAGCTGTGATCTGTAAATATCTGTAAATATTTCATACCAGATCGAATTTATGAAATAAAACTTTTAAAGTCTAAAACAAAATTTAAAATAGATTTAAAAAGTTTTTCAATGATAAATTCAATCAATACATATAGATCTTAAAGTGTTTTTTAAGGTAAAAAAAACATATGATTTAGCAGAAGCTTCTCTATTTTAAATTTTAAGTTATATCATTACCATGATACGCCATCGCTGTTTGTCAATTTCTAAACTTCCAGGGTTAGACATGAGTCACTCATGAAACTAGGATAGTAGGATCAGCCAATCTAAGCCAGTCCTAGAGCTAGTCCTCCCCGTAAGAGAAAACACATGCAAAAACTTCTTTAAAAACTTAGAAACGCGTGTCACGACTTATAAGCCTAGTTATGAGCTAGGTTATGAGTTTGCTAGCGAGCTAGCCATTATATTAGTCATCATCATCATCATACGCCATCGCTACTGGCCTATTCCTAGCTAGGCTTCTAGAGTTTGACGGCATGTACAGGGCAGTTTTGTTTTTATAGCAGCGTTAGATTCAATCAAATTCATTAAATTACTCTGGATGCTAGTCATAATATACTGAAATTATAGGACTAATATATAGGAATAGGATATGATAGGATTATCTAAAAGGCGGCAGAAGCTTGGCAGTGACAATGCCCTAAAGCTTGGCAGAAGGACTCTCTCCTAAATTGATTAACTCCAGAAGGTTTAGAATGTGTACAATAGTCTATACAAGTCAAGATTGTCAGGATAAATATTAATTTGATATTTTGATTTAATAGTCATTCAATCTGATTCTATCTCTTTCCCTAGTAGCTCCTTCCATATTAAATTTCATCCAATCTAGAATAATCCTATTCATCCTCGTACTTGACAAAAAATCAAATGTGATATGTAAAGTTGTAAACAGAATGAATTGATGAGACATGACAAACTCAAGCTACAAAACAGCAGCTATAAGATACTATATATGTTTATTCTTAGAGACAATGATTCCGGGCAACCCGGCTTGGCTCATCTTGGGGCAACTTGGCTCATCTGCGTTTTTCGTTCACAAATTTTTGGCGTGGCATCGCAGTTAACTTAGATCATTTAACTTCAATCACTGAAAAACTTGGCTTGAGTCACACGGCCGCGCAACTTCGATCAGCTTTTTCATGCACGATGAAAGCAGCCAAGTTAAATTCGCTGCGCGACGACGCAACTTGGATCACCGCGCAGCGCAAATGCATTGCGTATCTGAGATGAACCAAGTTGCTGAGATGAGCCAAGCCGGGTTGCCCAGAATCATTGTTTCTGAAAATATATGCAAGACAATATCCATGTCAAGATTCATATCCCAGAGTCCATCAATGCAAGGCATTTGAACTGTACTCACCGCCCGCAATGACCAAGACCCCGACATTCAAACTCCTGCACAAAGGCCCACATCATAGTTTAGGCCCTTAGGGTAGCAATCGTTAGAACAATCATAATAGTACTAACTACCGCTAGAACCACCAGGGTATAACAACTTTAGAGTGTTGTAGAAAGTTGGCCTTATAGTAATAATAAAATTAAAGTTAGTATGTAAGTATATATATGAAAATACAAATCAAAAATCTCGTCAAAAATTGTTTCAAAAACATATACAACTATATACAACAACTGTAAAATTTCAAAACGGTTTCGTTTTTTTTTATTTTTTAAAGTAAAAATTTGAGAAGGATCAATGTTTACGTACTTTCATTTTTTTAAAGATGAAATTCAATCAGATCGTGACCGCGGCCCTCCGACCGCCCTCCCCTTTTCTTTTCCCCGCCCTGCCTTCTCCATATCCTTTCATTTTTCACGTGCCCTCTGTCTCCTCTTTCCACATCAGAGCATCAGCCAGTTTTTGCTTGGCATCTGCAGTCCGCACCTTGGCGGCTTCAAGAGCCTTTTCGTGCTGCACAAGCGCGGCAGCCGAGGGAAAGGTGTACCCACCCCGGGCGCTCTTCGCAGAGAGCGCCTCTAATTTGCTCAACTCGTCTGCCTCCTTCTTCAGACCCCGTCTCAGCTTGGCAAGGAGAGGGCCGTCCTGCCGTCTCGGCAGCTTAGGCAAAGCTTCGTTCCACTGCTCGAAGAACGGCTTCGGGTCCTCCCTAGACGATTCATACTCCAAATAGTCCTCGCAGACCGCGAGGTCTTCCGGACCAATGGGCTCTCCTGACTGGAAGATGGCCCCCATTCTCTGTATGAATGTCTTGGCGGCGTTGTTGAGGTCAAATTTGTACATCTGCTTCTGATCCTCTGAGATCTCCTGACGGATCCTGTGAAGGTCCTGCATTCCATGGACCAAACCGAGGAGAGACAGCTTGTCAGCCTTCTCACTCATCGACTGAATGGCCGCAATCTCATCCTCGGTGGCGTCTTTGGAGGCACTGTCGCCGGAGGCAGTGCTGCTGCTGTTCGTCCCAGAGGACAACGTGACGTTCATGTGGGGGTATACTTTGACTGCTTTGAGTGCAGCGTCTTTCGAGTCGATCAATTTGAAAGATCCTCTACAGTGCTTATCGGCGTGTCTGTTCTCCTCCAACCCCGCGTCTCTCAATCCATCCGCGGTGGCCTTCTGGAGATCACAGCTGAATTTGGAGTTCGAATGCCTGCCTCGACCAATGACGAAAGTGAAAAACATTTCCTCCATCTTTGCTTTGCTCTCTTCAGAATGCACAACAACCTCCACAGGAACCGAGAAGGCCTCTTTCATGGTCTCCCTCGCAAGGCCACAACTGTACCCGTGAAGGTCTTTTTCGACCTCGCTGTTGCTACCTGAGTGGTTTTCCCGAATGATTCGAGACGGGAAGTTTCGGTGCTTCTGAATACTTCGCATTTTCTCCTACCTTAAATGACAATGCCCGTCTATCTCACGACACCGAGCAATTCGGCCATACAGAACGAACCTCTCCAAGGACGGAACACCGAGGAAGAAGACGCACACTGCCTGTAGACGGCTCGACTCAATTGCAGGTCAGCGGACTGTCACAGTCTGACAAATATATATATAAATCGCCGCGAGTCCCGCTTCGGTCACGCAACTCGCCGCACAGCAACAATACAATAGTAAACACGCAGCGACTCACGCTTTTTGGTGGAATGGTCAATTCGATCAGATAATGGTCCAATTATGATCGAGCATTGATCAAGCAGATACAGCTCAGTGATGCTCACTGAGTGTACTATATAAGAGAGCTTCTATACATGGCCCCGCGGAAAGCGAAGCGGGGGGCACTTAGGAAACGTCCGTCCGGCCGGCCCGCACGCGCGGATCGATCAGCTATAGGAACTTGGGAGAATGCATGCATGCGTGCGCTGCTGCCATGCAGTTCTAAGGATGAATTCGCACGAATCATCGATCGAAGTCTGTCAGATGTCTGTCAGATTCGAAGTCTGACTATTGAATCTGACAGCATCTATACTCACAGAATCACTTCTGGAGGAGTCTGGACAGAGCCGCAATGCAATTCCAAATGCTGCATCGAGACTGAAGACTGTGTTGCTGATACGCACAACAGCAACACACCGCACCCCGTTCAGCGTTTTCGAACAACACGTGATCGATTCTCAGTTTGTTTCCCGAGCTTGACAGTATGGGCTCGCTCCGTTTGGGTTGGCAGATCACAACCACACTGCTTCAACCATCTTTGTCCATATGGAAGCCTCTGCTTGCACTAATTCATGCAATAGCATTCTTTTTTACGCGAAGCAACAGCGAGTCTGTGATGCAGTGTGTGTTGTTCTTGCCAGAGATGCTGGAGGAGAGGATGGAGGAATGTCAGGTGGTCCGGAAAATCTTTCCAGAGAGTGCAGACAGGAAACTACATCTCGCAGGTAGTCAGGGGGGTGGGCAGCTGTACAGAGCCGAGGGTGGGTCATTGAGCGTCTTCTTTCAGTCCGGGTCCGAGGATTATGTTCAAGATGCAGTGAAGGAAAGCGCGCGGTCGGGAAATTTGGACTACCTTCGTGTGGTAGAAGAGGTGGAGGGGCTGCACGGGGTCTGGGTGTTTGCCGATGGCGCAGGCAACCCGTTGGGGTTTCACTATTCACTCCACATGATCGAATCGATCGTGTTGCCTGACCGCATGGAGGTGGACCTGGGATGTGATCAGCCGCTGCAAGTTTCCACAAAGTGCAGCAGTCAGTTGCTACCTTCGAGTTTGGAAGATAGCTTATCTTACCTTCTGACAAACCAATTGCCTGGAAATGATTGACTTTACATACCAATCATGCGCTGTAATTCCGAATGTGCCTTGTGGCCTGTTTTGCTTCTTCCCTGATTGCAGCATCTGTCGATCAAGTAAGGTGTCATGGGATTGCCAATCCTGCATCCGTGGCTTTGAGAATCCAGGATTGCTTCTGAAGTGCTTCCAATGTGTAAAAAGCCTGCAATCCATCCAAGTCCTTGAACAATCTTTCTCTGCCTGACCTTTGGATCCCGATCCCGGGAAATGACATGAAATGAAATGACACAATTAATTTGAGAATGGAAGATCACAATCTGCATAATTGATTCTCTGTTTGGTTGTTCTTGCTGTTGCTCCCTGCCACGAACTTGCAGTTGCACAATTTGAATCTCACCTGGAGTCTGGTTGGATCGGCTCTCCCTGCACATACACCGGGGAGTGTGACGAGGATGCGGCCTGCGTAGAGGTGCACCCGGTCAGTTATAGAACGAATTCAAGTCATACTGCACGAAGAGCGCACCTGGAGATTGTCAGAGAATTCTGTCTGCTCTCTGTCCGTTTTGCTAGCTTCCCCTCGCTCCGTCGCTCCCTCATCCCTCTTTTTCTCTCCGTCTTTTCCTTCCTGTGCCAGTGTTTGGGTGTGTGACTGTATGTGTGCGTTCGAAGGAGCCCTACGGGGGGGGCATCCAATCCCTTCCCGTTTCATCCGCGTGGACGTAGACGGACTTTTTTGACGACACACAAACGAACGATTGATGGCTTTGCAATTGATTCTTGTTCCTGATGTTATCTCTCTGGCTTTCTTTTCTTTGGTACGGAATCAATTCACTTGGATTTGAACCCAGGATTGCTTAAGCGCCTTTAATCATCTACACGAAATTAACTCTGCCCCCCGCTTCTGTTCAGTCCCTGGAGCATTGATGGCAACAGGTCACATTTTGTTGGCATGGAAGAGAAGTATATGAAAAAAGATTTGTAAGCACAAATTGATTGTTCTTTCTGCAGTATCTGAAGCAGTGCATAGAGAAAGAGAAGGTGACAGACGAAATGAAAGCCTCCTCTGGCCCCCATCCTGTTTGGCCTTGGGACAATTGTTTTTATTCGAGGACCTGCACAGTAGAGGGATACCAGTGTTTTGCAAACAGCCGGTTCCCGGGATACGCCAGGTGCCTGTTGGAGGGCTCCTGCCCGACACCGAGGGGGTCGGAGCTTCTAGAGAATACCGAACGGTGGGGTGTGAGGCGGCTGTCCGAAGTGAGTCCTCAGGTCTTTCAGAGAAGAGTCCTGGAGGCGCCGCACAAGATTGGCTGGGACGCCCATGAGCCTTGGGAGGTTGGAAGGAAGGACAAGAGACGTAACCTGGCTGACTGTCTGCACTTGCAAGCAGGGCGGGAGAGGACACGTAGAAGGAGGCTGAGAAGATTGAAAGAAAAAGGAGATGCAGCAGGATTTTTGAAAGAAGATGATCATCATGATGCGCCTATCTTGGAGCCACTAGGCACGAGTGCATCTGCAGTCATGGGCTTCAGTACCGCTGAGCATGTGAATGTTGTCAAGTCTCTCATGGAAGGCCCTTGCAAAGAAGCAGCAATGGACTTCCGTCCTGTTTATTCCGATTCCGCATCGTCCGGCAGCAGTAGCAGTAGCACTGTTCCGATTTTTGATGGTCTTTCTTCATCTTCGTCTGCTTCCTCTCGTGTAGAGGATGATGAAGAACAAATTGCAGAGAGTGCAGAGGCTTTTTTAGATCTGTTTGACGACGCTTGGGCCTCAGAGGAGCTTCGGCGGGAGAATGGGGGGCCTGAGGGGTGGGACTGTGATCACCCCCTCGGGCCTGTTGCAAAGGTAGAGGACGGGGCGGTGGGTAGAATGGAAGCTCGAATGCAGGCCGACAGAGAGGGGTGGCTTGTGTGGAAAGCTGTCCCCGAGACGGAACAGGAGCGCATGAGACGGCGATTGCGAATTCGACACCGACGTCTCCATGCCTCCATTCGTCGTCTTCAGGAAAGAAGAGGGGAGGGGGAAGTGGAAGACTTGATTTACTTGCATGAATTAAATTTGAATGTAACCCATGCAGAGAACCAACTATCATCCCACGGTTCTGACTTTTCTTCCCTCACGGGAGTGCAATTTGGGTCTGCGGAAGACTTGTTTGAGGAGAGAATGTACGGGTCATTACCGGCCCCCCCTGACCGTTATGGAGAGAGGGGCACGCAGGCCGAGTGGCCAGACTTTGCCGATCCGTGCAAGGACGTGCCGAGCAACAGTTGGGGTCCAGAGAAAACGGTTTCGTGGGGAATGAACTGCGGTCCCCAGTACACATTCGCACCCATTTTCGATTGCGGCATCAGCCTCAACTTTGGATTCCAGGTCAGCGTGAAAGGAAACACGTGGAAGGAAGGAATGGAGTCCCTTCGCTTTCTTCTGTCTTCTGAGCTCTGCCTAGAACCTTCCAATTTACACTCCTCGGCCTGTGTACTTTTCATGGAGTGAAGCACACATCTTTTCTGTTCCCGCAGGCGGCATGGGCCCCGATGACGACATTGAACCTTAACATGGTGACGGGAAACGAAGTCCACTTTGCGCCCGATTTGACAGTGGGGCCAGTAATGAACTTCGGAATCGAGTATGACTTTGCACCGACTGGCAACAGCGGCGTCTCGTTGCTGTTCACGACTTCCTTCACCTTCATTCCGAGTTGGACAGCATCGATCCGAACAACAATCACTCCACTTACCTTTCTTCCAGGTCGGACTAGTTGTCTAGAAGATGCCGTTGGTTGCCTCGCAGACGCTTTCGTTTTCATGCTTCTTTCTCTCGCTACCTGTGTTGATTCGATTGTTGAGCTCGTCCGTCCGTCAGCTAGACGTGTGTGTGTGTGTGTGTGTGTGTGTGTGTGCGTGCGTGTGTGTGTGTGCGTGTGTGTGTGTGTGTGTGTGTGTGTGTGTTCACTCTTTTTCTCTTAGACCGTCCATTTGCTTATCGCATCCCCACCTGCGTTTCTCTGCCGTTCTGCGGAGACTCTTGCCGCTCCTTTGCAATCTCCCCGCCAAAACAGCTCCATGACACTGTGATTGAATGATAAGAATTATGAAAACTTGTTTATATACGTGCAGATGTGTTCGAGGACTGGGTCCTTCGGAGACCTGAGGAGAAATTGAGAAAAAAGGGCAAATTGCCAAAGGAGAAGAAGGAGGAGGAGGACAAGAAGGAACCGAAGAAGGAGGACAACAAACCCCAATGGGAAGCAAAGTCACATCCAGATGTTCACTCCCCAGCCGATTTGTTCCGAACTCTGAATTCCTTTTCTGGTCTTGACACATTGGAGAACCCTGTCTCTCGAAATGCGCGCCCGGATAACGGGAAGGAGGACGGGAAAGACGAAGAAACAGAGAAGAAAGAAGAGAGAGACGAAAAGAAAGCTGACAGGAAAGAAAAAGAGTCCATGCGACTTGCGGACATTCCAGTTGTGTCTCTTCCTGAAGAGAGCTCCACAAAGAAGCTCCTCGATAGGATCGGAATAAGGAGGTCACTGAATTTGGATGCTTTCTTTGTCGTCGAGCCCCCAGGTTTTGTTGTTCACTGTCCACGAGAATATCTTGATGAGAGAAGGAATCCCACAGGCCGTATTTACGTTTTCTCAACTTTACCTCAAGACCGAAGGCTTGAGGAGGAAGGCAAATTGTTTCTATCCGAGACCTGCACCACCCCCCTGCCTTCAGATATCCTCAAAGATTTCCCCTATCTCCCACCCCACGCTGTTCACGCAATCAAACTGATGGAAAAGGGAGAAGCCCTCCTACCCCCCCCTCTGCGCATTGCTGCAAATCAGTTCATGTCTCTTCTCGGTGTTGTTGCAAGTGGAGAATATCCGGATGCACAGAAATGGCTGGAAGGCTTCTACAAGGAGACCGGACAGGAAGGCGACAAGGAGAAAGAAAAAGACCTAGAGGGGGCAGAAACAAAGAGTCCGCTTCCTCTGAGTTGGGCTAGAGCGACCAAGCTTGCTCTGGCGTCAACCCCCCTATCTAAGATAGCCGAGCTCCCTTCTTTCTTTCCGAAAGACGCCAAATTCCGCCAAGCCCCCATCTTCCAGCCTGTGCCTACTGAGCTCAACGTTAAATTTCCTTCCAATCTTCCAACCAACACCGAAAGCACGTGGGGGGAGTCGGGCGGGGGATTGAAGAACCTGAATAAAGTAGGGCTCTTGTGGGAGGAGGGAAGCTCCGTCAGTCCATCATCGAAGAACGTGTTTTCAGAGCTCGACCTTCCTCTCTCAGGCTTCCTACAGGATCCCCTATTCCGTCTGCCAAAGATAAATGCAGCGGATAGTGCAGAGGAGGGGGCAGAGGGGTCAAAATACAAAACACCATTTCCCTCTCTCAGAGCTTTGTGACTCCTTTCGTCTTGTCTCCGTCGATTCCGTCTCCCATCGACCTTCTCTCGTTCCGCACCTCCTCCTCCTTTCGTCCAGTTCCTGTTAGTCCCTATCGACGTTTTTGTCTAGTTTCGGTTAGTAGTTTAGTGAAAAGACTGTGGTGACGGAGTGAGGTGCGGCCAGGAATGTGGATAATAAAAGCAAGCGTTGATTAATTTGTTGGAGCGGGTCTGTGGGAGAGTTCACCGTGATGACATCCCATGCAGCAGAATCGGTTGACGACGTCATTTGACATTTCAGTCCTCAGGGATCCGCCGGAAAGAGGCAGAAGTCTTCTCCAGCTGGGGTGATGGACAGAAGTAGGGAGGGGGAGGGTTGAGGTGGAGGGACGGCCTGCAGACCGATGCTTTGCCCCATCGCCTCAGAAGGAGGGTGGGGGGGAATCAGGGACGGGCGTAGACGAGCGTATTAGTACACTGCACTGAGTACCCACCGGAGGATAGCTGCCGCCCGCCTGAGACGGCCGAGGTCTCTCAAAGTGAGAAATCCGTAAAAATTTGCTAAAAAAGCAAAACAACGATACATTTGAGTGCGTGCAAACTTCAAACTTAGTTCATAGAATCGTGATTCACAACCAACAGAATACAATTTCAACAATTAATCGTAAAAATTTTAGTTTGTGTAATTCATATGCATTGTTATGTAATACAACAAAATCGAATAAATATTTTTAAAAATTGATGCCTTGCATACATAAGAAAACAAAATTTTTATCCCTAGATTTATCTTCTGCATGTGTTCCAGTCTGAGCACCCTACTTTCTGATACCCCTCTGATATACGGTGATTTATATACCAAATAAATTAATGATTATATATTTAAAATATAATGATGATATCGATTTATGAGCGTATGTTAAATTCTAGCTAGATCGAATTCTAGATATAGTTTTACTTTAGTTGATTGATTGATTGATTGATTGATTGATTGATTGATAGATATGTTCCTTAGTGTCAGTGTAGACTCGGACATAACCAGTATATAAGTCTAGCTACTAGGGCATGCATTCTTAAAAAAAAAAAAAAAAGTGAAAAGACTTTTAGTTTTTTTTTTTAGAAGACAAACATATGAAACTTTTTCTGAAAGATAATTTGCTAGACAATTTGTAACCTAGTTTGTGACAATCTAAAGTCCGTCTAGCACTTTTATGCAGTGGTACTATTGTTATAGCCTCCTTATTTTGTATGCAAAGGGCTCCGCGCGCGGCTGGGGTCGGCCTCAGATGTGCGCGGCCGGGCCCGAACTGAAGGCCGAGCATTGTGAGCGCATGCACGCCTGCTGGTTGAGCTGCCGGCTGAGGTGCCAACAGATGTACCGACATACGTAGTGCTAAACTATCTAAGGCGTACGCCCTAAATTTCTGGAGACGCACAACAATTTTACTGTTTGAAACAGAAGAAATGTCCAGAAAAGAATGATAAAAGAAAGTTGGAGAACATGACCAATGATCCAAACTGATAAAACAACTGCTCAGAAGCTTCATAGCAGTCGTAAAGTATCTGACAAAACCCTTAGAGACACAGTTGGATACACACTATCAGTCTGTTTGATGCCACATAGATATTATTATGACACATTTCTTTCCTTTTCACTAACTAGGTTGACCTATTACGGCGCCTCCACCCTTAAAGTCAGATAAAAAAAACTACACAGACAGATAGAAAAGTACAAGGAGGTTAGCTGTAATGCTATGAATAACGACCCTAATCATGCCAGGGCCTATTGATATTTTACATTCAGTCTAGCAAATTCAGGTCACAACAGTAACAACCCGCGGACTCAAAGAAGCAAAGACACAGCCCGCAGGAACCAACTTCGACAGATTTGTTCACCTGCCAGATCAAACGCTGGGTAACGCTGGGTAACTGGCTAGATAAAAGTTCATGTCGAGTCATTAAAAAAAAAAATCCAAAAATTCAAAACCCGTTTTATTTTTTTTTTTTTTGGAGTGCATGCCCTAGTCTAGCTATCAGTATTAAAGTTTTTAAATTTTAAATTAAATTTATATGTAAATTTAATATGCAGTGACACTGTAGTTATGTATTGATCATATCGATTGTACAGCTAGTCGTACAGTAGTCGCCTGCAGTAGTAATACCTACTAGAGTAGTAAGTAGTAGTATAGTACTTAGTGCTAGGAAAAGGTTCAAGGTTCAAGGTTCACTTCGAAGTAATGAACCTGAATCAGGTTCAAAAACAGGTTCAAAAACAGGTTCACTTTTGATTAATAGAAACCTCATTTTTTTGTGTTATTTTATGCCTTTAAATTAGGCTTTAATGCATTTTTAGAACGTTTTATTATAGAATCTATGCCTTAGTAGTGTTTTTAAATAGTTTAAATCAATATTTATGCTCATATTAGGTGCTAGTCTCAAGTTATTCACTGTTTATAGTCAAAAATTGGTAATCAAAAAAGCCTAAAAAAATTGGAAAATGCTATAATTAAATTTATATGATCGTATCAATCATGACAATTTAGTCAACATAAGACCATCACAGCATTTTTTTCTTTCTTTCATCTGCTCACCGGTTGCCCCACGGCCTCCGCTCCCCCCCTCCCTCTCCGTGCACCGCTGCCTCTTTAACCTGCTGCTCCCGGCCCAGCCTGTTACCCCCCCTCCGGACTGTCCGTTTTGATGCGGGGCCTTGCAAGTGGAAAACTTGGTAAGTCACGAGTACTTCTTCACTTCTGCAACCGTCAGCATGAGTTTTCATACTGACATATGATGCTGACATATGCTGACATATGTCTGTCCAACACAATAGATTGAACCGGCTGGGGACAGTTGCTGTGCGCGTGGCTCCGGCTCCTTATTTCACCTATATGGGCCGCGGGCGGCGCGGGCCTGGCCGGCCTTGTGCCAGTGGCCGCGCGTCTGGCCTTCAAAACAGGTTCAAAACAGGTTCAAAACAGGTTCAACAGGTTCAACAGGTTCAAAACAGGTTCAACAGGTTCACTTTTTCAGATTTGAACCTTTTCTCAATGAAGCTTTTCCCAGCCCTAGCCAACACCTTTCTATCAACTCTTGTTACAGAGTTTTTGTCAACTTTTTGATATATCTTTTTTAATTCGATTTAATTTTAATTGGGATTAGGATTAGGATTTATATCCGGAGGATTGGCCTCCCGCGCCAATTAAATTGACGTCACTTATATATAAGCATCAAAAGTTGAATCAATTTAAAAAACAAGGAACTTTGAAAGAACTGTTGAATAAGCTAGTAAATTTAATTTCTATTAAAGTAAAAAAACTAGTTCTTTAACCCTTTTTAATTTTTAATTTAAAAATTAAAGCAATTAATTTGAAACAACTAAAAAAATAGAATTAAGGATATGATAGGATATCTAGGATGGGATTTTATATTCCGGGAATCCCCGCGGTCCACTGTTAGGTATCGGTTGAAGAATGTTTATTTCAATAACATAAGTAATAAGTGATTTAGTGGTCCCCTAGAGCTTGAGCACTGTCGCCGTTTTGTCTTATGGAGGTCTTATAAAGGTTTTGTTATATAATTTCATACTTGCCAGCGCCTATAAATGGTACGTGGCTCCTCAGCTTCAACCAACTCAATTCAATTCAATAATAGTCATTATTTTTATCATAATTAAACTCAAAGTTTACACATATATTATCTGGCATATCGTTGTAGTTGATTTGAAAAAACAAAAACCATTAAAGTTACCATTTAATTATATAAAGCCACTGATGTTGTGCACCTATTTAAATCTTACTTTAAATAATAAAGAATCCAAATATATCCAAATCAAATGTTGATCACTGTAATAATGAAATAAAATTGAGTTCATATAACTTCATAAAGGTATTAAATTAAGTAAAACATATAGCGTCAGACCCCTCAATTTGCCAACTCCTTTTTTTGAATGGTCTTCCAAACGCAACAGCAGCATCCGTTACAGCGACGCTAGCAGCGACGTTGCTACATCAATGAAGAAGAAGAAGATGTCCAAGTTTTTTTTATTACTTTTTTTTGCTGCAAGCAGCTGTGAGTGAGCGGACAACTTTTTTAAAAACAGAGCCTCACTAGGAGGCTCACAATGCATCATCGGCGGTCGGCTCCTTCATTGTCTTGATTTCTATGTGATGATAATTAGCCTGCGGTGCAAGCAGTGCCGTGCATATGGGAGAAAAAACAACATTCATTCGTTCATATTTGCATAAAGTTTCTTGACCCGAGGCTCAGCCCCGGCCTCAAAATCCTAGTCGCCGTACTTTGCCCACAACCGCTTCCCCCGCAGGTTCTCTGCCTCCCCCCACCCCATTAAAATTTCCGTTTCCCCTCCTCTCTCTCTCTCTCTCTCTCTCTCTCTCTCTCACGCTCTCTCACGGCCCAGGACTATCATCCTCCGGTCGTCTCGGTCCTCTGCTTGGCGACCGTCTGTCTGCAGAGATGGGCACAGGAGACATCAGCGTGCTGTCGACCTTCATGGTTGGATTGCCCTGCTGTGTGACCCTCCTCTCGTCAGGAGGGGCCAGGTTGCTCTGGATGTCAAAAGTCCTCTCTCGAATTGAAATGTCGTCTGCTGTCAAAAAAGAAGCCACGGACCCTCTGGGACCCCCCGGGCCCCCCGGGCCTAGTCCCCCCTTCCCTCCAGTTTTCGATCGAGAGAGGGCAGAGCCCGGGGAGGGTGCGAGGGTTTCGACGATTTTTTTTAATTCCGAGACTTCGGAAGAGAGGGCGGAAATGGAACTTTCAACTCTCTTCTTGTGTTCCTCCTCCTCTCTCTGCGTGTCCCGGTGGAGTTCCAGCATGTCCGCATCTCCCCTCTCTGCCACAAAGAGCATCCGAGGCATTCCCTTCCCTTTTCGCCAAAAAGAATCCAAATTCTGCAACAGCGTCCCCCTCTCGCTGCATGCAACAGTAGAGAAGGAAGATGAAAATGAAAAAAAAGAAAGGGAAGGGTTTGGAGGGAAGAGCAGGTATACGGCGAGTCTGGATGAAAGAAGGAAAGGCCTCGCAAGGAAAGGCTACATACATGCCTGCGGCCTTCGAGGCTGACTACGCAATTAATTCCACACAAACATCGAAGAGTGGATTTTCGATCCTCAACTCACGCCAGCGAAGGCTATCGGAAAGAGACAGAAAAAAGAGAAAACGAACGAGAGAGGGCGACAGCCGCTGTGCCTCCCTGCATCTGTCTTTTCATCTATGCACATTCACTCACGAGGCTGCTGTGACATGTATGCACTGAACTCTTATCCGCGCATCTACCCACCCACCCCCACTCACATGAGACAGTTCAGTTCCCTCTGTCCCGTGATTGTGGCCCAGCTTTCTGAGACCAGCGCGATCAACGAGTTGAGCATCACAACCTGCAAACAGTGCAATGAATCAGTCGGTGGAGGGTTGTCAGGTGGTCCATGCAGCAAGAAGAAAGGGGGGACTGCAGTGGGGATCAAGTAGAGGCCGCTGGCACGCGATGTGATTGCACGATGGAGCGGGGACTCTGGCGATCGATGAGGCCGTGATAGCAGAGAGAAAATGAAAACAAAAACAAAACATCAATTCATTCACACCTGCCTGCAGGCGGCTTGCATGCGTGAACATGCGCCGGTCTGGCCGAACGATCAAGATGAACATCTGATCACGGGGTTTTCTTTCCTTCCGTCTACCAACAGGCTTAATTATGAACACAGACAGACCGTACAAGATGCACTCAGAATTCTCTTTTGGTTCTTTGTGCACAGAGTATGCACGTTCTTTAGCTTCACACACAAATGCAAAGAAAACACGAGAAGGCTTTTAAAGACTTGCAGGTGGCTGAATGTGAGACCCACTGACCAGATGACTGAACTGACGTACCTGTGTGACGAACCACAGCAGAATGATGAGGAGGGACAGAAAACGAGGGAACCCGGCGAGGTCGTCGAAAGAATACTGCGCGAGGATGCCAAAAGTCAAGGCTCGGAAGAACGAAAAGCTGCAAAGAAAAAAAGAGAAACACGCAGAAAGGCCGTCAAAGTGTTCAAGGGGACAGCTGAAAACTCTCTCTGATTTTTTTCTGCTCCACACGCTCACTTGCTCAGTCACTCACTTGCTCAATTTCTCTCTCGCTCGCTGTCTCTCTGTCTGACTGACAGAAAAATTGTAAGATCCTTTCTTTCTCTCGGGTCATTCTTTCTTCTTTCTGACTCCTTTTCTTTAACGGCGCCGGCGCCAACAGTGGCAGACAAAACGACAGCCAGGCAGTCAGACAAAAAAAGAAACGAAAAGACACAAAAATCGATAAAACATCAGGCACAGAGACAGATAGACAGACTGAGAGCTAGACAAGTCTACTAACTCGACACACCCACCCACCCACTCACTCACTCACTCGATTTGCATTCCCCCTGCGTTGCCTCTGTCGGGTGCCTCTGACTCCGCGTTGTACAGCCAGAAGAAGGAGATCGAGAACGCCGCCACGATTGTGAACAGCAGAAACACGAACCCCCCCATGTCAGAGAAAATCTGGAGGAGCGCCCGCACATATGTGCCAAACACCCGGAAAGCTCTGTACTTTTCATTCAACCGGATAAAGTGCAGAAGAAGGGCAACCGAGGCCAAGTAAAGGAAGGCCCAGTGTTGCTGTTTCGTCGCTTCGAGTACGTCGTTGGTTCCGATTGCAATCCAACGAAGAGCGATGTCTGCAAGCGCCAGTCCGATTGTCAGAAACAGACCGACGAAGTCAATCACGTTGAAGATGTCGTGAAAGTACTCGATGCTGATACCCTCCTGGAGCTCTTTGAAGACGTAAATGCTTGTCAGACCCAGCATCGGAATAGTCATTGCGAGATGAACTAGACCCAGCTTCCACAAGTCATCGGATGTTGTGATGGAGGGACACATCAAAAAGATCTTATCATATTCGGCCTCGTTCCCAGGTAGGGGGAGAGCGGGGGGGCATCCGAGAAGAAGCGACCCCCACGCAATGTAAATTGTCAGAAACAGAATCATCAAAAACGTTTCTGCAGTTGCCAACCTGCACGCATACGCATTCATTCAAGCATGCCAAAGAAGTCATGGATGCAGCTAGACGCTACAACAAGGAAGGAGTGTCAACGTATGAAGTGGCCCTACAGTGGATAAACTGAATCAGTCACGCTATTTTATTCATTCACTCAATCTCATTAATGGATTCTTCTTCATGTTCCCCTTTCTGCACTTCAGTATTGGATGCATCTAGGTGACGTGCGGCTCAAAATATTTAGTTTTTGTGCATATGTTATTCCCACTCAGTGGCAAGGAAGAGCTAGACAAGAAGAGACACACGTGAAGGAAGGACAAGTGTCTCACTGAAAAAAGCAAAAACGCCAGACCGACCTCCTCCCATATGTGTCCCACTTCCATCTGACAGCGGATTTGAAGAGCGGATGGAAGACGAGCGCGGGCTCTCGTGACGCCATGACTGCCTCTTGGACTTCGTCAGCCGGAAAGTTCATCACTCGCAGCTGCAAGGAGGGAAAAGAGCCCGGCCCAATTTGAAGAACCATCTGGACCACCCACACAGGGCATGCCACCCAAAAATCATTTAGCCTAGCGCCTGAGTCAAATAGTTCTTCAAGCCACTGTAAGCACATTTTGGTAAGCAGAGAAAGTGGAACAGAGAAAAGATACATTACATGAAGGTGGAGCAACTTCTTTTGAGGTCTGAAGGGGAAAGCGAATGCAATTGCGCAAAGCACAGCACGCAGGCAGAATTATGGGAAGATTTTCGCGAAGGATGTGCAGATCAAAAGCAACAAACCGAAGGAAATGTGCCGCCAACGGACACAGCTAGAAACCAAAACGAGAGGCTGGCAGGCAGCCATCCAGAGAGCGCAAAAGGCAGAGAGAAAGAAAAAAAGAAAGAAAGAAAGAAAGAAAGAAAAAAAGAAAGAGAGAGAGAGAGGGAGAGAGAGAGAGCGAGAGAAAGAAAAGAAAAGAAAAGAAAAGAAAAGAAAGAAAGAACTTGAAAGAAAGAAAGAAAGGAAGAAAGAAAGAAAGAACTTGAAAGAAAGAAAGAAAAAACTTGAAAGAAAGAAAGAACTTGAAAGAAAGAAAAAAAGAACTTGAAAGAAAGAAGGAAAGAAAGAAAGAAAGAAAGGAAGGAAGGAAGGAAGGAAGAAAGAAAGAAAGAACGAACTTGAAAGAAAGAAAGAAAGAAAGAAAGAAAGAAAGCAAGAACTTGAAAGAAAGAAAGAACGAACTTGAAAGAAAGAAAGAACTTGAAAGAAAGAAAGAACTTGAAAGAAAGAAAGAACTTGAAAGAAAGAAAGAACTTGAAAGAAAGAAAGAAAGAAAGAAAGAAAGAAAGGAAGGAAGAAAGAAAGAAAGAACTTGAAAGAAAGAAAAAAAGAACTTGAAAGAAAGAAGGAAAGAAAGAAAGAAGGAAAGAAAGAAAGGAAGGAAGGAAGGAAGGAAGAAAGAAAGAACGAACTTGAAAGAAAGAAAGAAAGAAAGAAAGAAAGAAAGAACTTGAAAGAAAGAGAGAAAGAAAGAAAGAACTTGAAAGAAAGAAGGAAAGAAAGAAAGAAAGAAAGAAAGAAAGAAAGAAAGAAAGAAAGAACTTGAAAGAAAGAAAGAAAGAAAGAAAGAAAGAAAGAACTTGAAAGAAAGAAAGAAAGAAAGAAAGAAAGAAAGGAAGGAAGAAAGAAAGAAAGAACTTGAAAGAAAGAAAGAGCTTGAAGGAAAGAAAGAAAGAAAGAAAGAACTTGAAAGAAAGAAAGAAAGAAAGAAAGAAAGAACTTGAAAGAAAGAAAGAAAGAAAGAAAGAAAGAAAGAAAGCAAGAACTTGAAAGAAAGAACTTGAAAGAAAGAAAGAACTTGAAAGAAAAAAAGAACTTGAAAGAAAGAAAGAACTTGAAAGAAAGAAAGAACTTGAAAGAAAGAAAAAAAGAACTTGAAAGAAAGAAGGAAAGAAAGAAAGAAAGAAAGAAAGAAAGAACTTGAAAGAAAGAAAGAAAGAACTTGAAAGAAAGAAAGAAAGAAAGAAAGAAAGAAAGAACTTGAAGGAAAGAAAGAAAGAAAGAAAGAAAGAAAAAAAGAAAGAAAGAACTTGAAAGAAAGAAAGAAAGAAAGAAAGAAAGAAAGAATTTGAAAGAAAGAAAGAAAGAAAGAAAGAAAGCAAGAACTTGAAAGAAAGAAAGAAAGAACTTGAAAGAAAGAAAGAACTTGAAAGAAAGAAAGAACTTGAAAGAAAGAAAGAAAGAAAGAGCTTGAAAGAAAGAAAGAACTTGAAAGAAAGAAGGAAAGAAAGAAAGAAAGAAAGAACTTGAAAGAAAGAAAGAAAGAAAGAAAGAAAGAAAGAACTTGAAAAAAGAACTTGAAAGAAAGAAAGAAAGAAGGAAAGAAAGAAAGAAAGAACTTGAAAGAAAGAAAGAAAGAAAGAAAGAAAGAAAGGAAGGAAGAAAGAAAGAAAGAAAGAACTTGAAAGAAAGAAAGAGCTTGAAGGAAAGAAAGAAAGAAAGAAAGAAAGAACTTGAAAGAAAGAAAGAAAGAAAGAAAGAACTTGAAAGAAAGAAAGAAAGAAAGAAAGCAAGAACTTGAAAGAAAGAACTTGAAAGAAAGAAAGAACTTGAAAGAAAGAAAAAAAGAACTTGAAAGAAAGAAAGAACTTGAAAGAAAGAAAGAACTTGAAAGAAAGAAAGAACTTGAAAGAAAGAAAAAAAGAACTTGAAAGAAAGAAGGAAAGAAAGAAAGAAAGAAAGAAAGAAAGCAAGAACTTGAAAGAAAGAAAGAAAGAACTTGAAAGAAAGAAAGAAAGAAAGAAAGAAAGAAAGAAAGAATTTGAAAGAAAGAAAGAAAGAAAGAAAGAAAGAAAGCAAGAACTTGAAAGAAAGAAAGAAAGAACTTGAAAGAAAGAAAGAACTTGAAAGAAAGAAAGAACTTGAAAGAAAGAAAGAAAGAAAGAAAGAACTTGAAAGAAAGAAGGAAAGAAAGAAAGAAAGAAAGAACTTGAAAGAAAGAAAGAAAGAAAGAAAGAAAGAAAGAACTTGAAAAAAGAACTTGAAAGAAAGAAAGAAAGAAAGAACTTGAAAGAAAGAAAGAAAGAAAGAAAGAAAGAAAGAAAGAAAGAAAGAAAAAAAAAAAGAAAGAAAGAAAGAAAGAACTTCAAAGAAAGAAAGAAAGAAAGCAAGAACTTGAAAGAAAGAAAGAACTTGAAAGAAAGAAAGAACTTGAAAGAAAGAAAGAACTTGAAAGAAAGAAAGAGCTTGAGAGAAAGAAAGAACTTGAAAGAAAGAAAGAACTTGAAAGAAAGAAAAAAAGAAAGAAAGAAAGAAAGAAAGAAGGAAAGAAAAAGACATCCAACCACCCACGGACCTGCCATTCCGAGCCCGAGTAGAGGTCCTTCTCCAAAATGTGCGGCCTGCATACCGCAGCCTTTTGCTGTGGCTCGTAGATGCTCGGTTCGGCTTTTTGGTGGGTGAGGGGCTCTAGGCCTAGCTCTGCGTCTCTAGGATCTTCGTCCACCAATTCTGTGCTCACAATGTCCGTGAGGGCGGCGAGGCTGGAGACAGTAAATGCATACTCGTTTGCACCTTTCGGGACGCCCCGAAGAATCCCAGGGGGGTCCATGACCAGGAGGGACATGCACAGGGAGGCCACCTCTATTCTTTTTGGGAAGTGCGCTATGAGGTGTGCTGCGGTGATCTGAATACCCTGTCGCTGGATTCGGAGCATCTTGTGGGAGAAGGGGGGGAGGCTGACTTCAGAGGGGTTGAACTTTGAGAGTTCCTGCATGCAGGGTCAGGACACACACACACACACACAAAAAAAAAAAAAAAAGAAAGAAAGAAAGAAAGAAAGAAAAGAAAGAAAGAAAGAAAGAAAGAAAGAAAGAGAGAATAAATCGAAAGAAGCAATGAGAAACCAAAACGAGGAAAACGTGATCTCTCTTACGCATTTCTTGTAGATGCCTGTTCCAGTCTTTCTCTGTGAAGCTGCTAAGCCGAAATGACGGGAGAGCTAGAGAAGGCAACAATGCAAAACAAGCGTGGAAGGAAAATAATGCGAGGGCAGATGCTGCATGCACCTTTGGCGCTCACCCCAACCACGGACGGACAGACAGACAGGCAGCCAGTTGAGATTGAGGGAGGCTCTCTAGAGTCTCTGTCGAGACAAAGCCGTGAGACAAACAAAAAGGAAACGATAGGACAGACCGACAGACAGACAGACAGACAGACAGACAAGCACGCGGACCTCAAACATATGGTTGTACACAGCCTGCCACCCGCGATCGATCGCCATCAGGAGAGGGGTGGAGGGTTGCAGCCCGTCCTCTGCGTCAGTCATCTTGCCGATCGCTGTCAGGCAGGAGAGCGGGTGGGCAGAGATGATTCTTTTGACGTCGTCGACCGTGAAGGCGCTCTGCTTGTGCTTCAGGCCGGCCATTGCGATGTGCAACAGCCCCCCTCCCTTGGGCCCCTTGCCAGCGAAGAGCCTGTGCTTGGCGTACTTGAGGACCTCCTCTAAGGGGAATTTTTGGACTGCGGATTTGCACCTGCATGGAGGCAGGCGTGGGGGCATGAAGGGGTCTCCTCGCTGTGCATCATTTGTTGTCTGGTTGTGTGTGTGTGTGTGTGTGTGTGTGCGTCCGTGCGTGCGTGCGTCCGTGCGTGCTTCCGTGAGAGTCATTAAGGAAAACAAACGAGAATGGGATAAGGGGTGAAAGCCTGTGCATCATTGCCTCTTTGTGGGAACGTGTGTGCATGTGTGGAAAAGTGTAGTAAGTTCCTGCTGTTGTGTTTTTATCATCGTGTCAGTCAAAAATTTGCCTTTTTTTTACAACTCGATCTGAATGCATATCTCTTTCTCTCTCTCAACCAGAGCATGTCTCGTGGCTGTTTCTCCTTTACTTCTTGAGATTCGGTTGATGTTCTTGTCAGTCAATTTCTCGGAGCGACCAGAGATGATCGATTCACCTCACACTTTCCTCTTTTCCATTTAATGTCTGTTTCCTGAAAGAACAGTCGATTGAAAGGCCCACGTACTCAATGGCCGTCAGGCAGAAGACAGACAGACTTCTGCGAAGAATCAGGTGACACACGGAAGTGACGGTCTGATTCCGAAGACACTGTCCTTTGTTTTGTGACTTTCGTACGTGCTGAGGCATATACATGTAAACATGCGTAATCAGCTCACCGGATGAATCCGAAGACAGATTTCGTCAGTGAGCTGATTGGCGCGATGTGCGCAAGGAGCCGTGCATGGACCCATTTCTCCGTCTTCCCACCGTAGATCATTGCCATTCCATCCGCAGAAAAGTGGACAGGCCCCCGACCGGGGAAGAAATCGACCATCGACTTCCTTTCCAGGTCATACACCGCGCAGACTTCATCGTTGTTGAATCCTGCAGCAATCTCTTTCCCGTTCGGGGAGAACGAACAAGACCAACAGACCTGGGGGTATTGGGAGAGACGCATCAGAGTGCGTCCCGACGTATGCGGATCAACAATCACAATTCCGGTCACTCCATCTCCTCCACACGCTAGACGCTTCTCATCAGGAGAGAATGCCAAGGAACGCACGAGCATTCCCTTCGCGTGCTTCGAGACCATTCTCAAATTGTCTTTCGAGGGTCCCGTCAGAGCGTACACGAAGATATTCGGATCCTCGTCGATGCTGTCCTCGTCCTCACCCAACGCTGCCTCGTACTCTACTGTTCCCATCGGGATGTGCTCCCCCGCCCCCCCCACTGCCAGCAGGTCACCAGACGAAGCATATCGGAGGGAAACGATTGACTCAGAGGGCCTCTCAAGAGATCCTACCTTCTCGGTCAATCTCCAAAGGTGCTTCCCTGTGGCGGCGTCCAAAACCGTTAGCTCGGCCTCCTTCATCTTCCCATGGGCTACTGCAAGGACTTTGCCCGAGGGGGAGAAGCACTGCCCTCTGATGCACTTCAACTGAGGACCCGCCGAGCCCTCGCCGAGCTTCCAGACGCTCGAAAGTCCATTCGCAGAGAGCATGGTGACTTGGGACTTTCCCCACACAGACGTTGCGAGCCTGCATGAGAGCAGTGAGTGCGTTATTGCACCGATATAAAGATGTCTCAATTAAGCCAGGTCTCAGCACGTCAGATGTAGTTCGAGGTACATCAGAGAAGAGAAAAGGACAACCGAAGTACACAGGGACGCTTGAGTGGAGAGTGAAGGCGGAAGGCAGAAAGCCATCAGAAAGGGGATTCAGAAGCAAACGCCGCGATCGAGGGAACGCAAGTGAGCAAAAACGTTTGGTGAGTTCCTCCTGGTGTTTGAGGGGCAGAGAGGCTGCATGCAGATCGAAAAAACGCACATGTGCGTAAGCCAATAAGAGGAAAGGATCAATCTACCGCACCAGTCTCACCCCCCACCCCACCCCCACCTAGGTTCTTTGGACGCGCCCCCGGGAAGGAATTCGATGAAGAAGAGGAATTGGGATGCTGCAGTGTCGACTTGGTAGGACCAGGTCTTTCCTCTGGGCGTGTGTGCTCCGCTGGCTATTGACAGTTTGCCCTCCGAGTCTCTTCCTTCCTTCCTCGCTGGTTGTTCTGCCGCACTCTCCCCCAGACCGGTGGAGGAAGTGCTCATGCGGGTGACAGTCACATACCCTCCCCGGAGGGCACACGCGAGGTAGAGCCCACAAGGGGAAATGGCAGTTCTCAGCACCGCCAGCTCTCTCTGCAATCAGGGTCATCCGACAGAGGGAGGGAAAGTAGATTTTATGAGAACACAATATTTCCAAAGGATAAATGGGAAAATGTTAAGCAAGGACAACCAGACAGAGAGGAAAAACAACAGCAAGGGAACATGACAAGATCTATTCATCATCTCTCCTTTCGCCGTGTCTGTATATGTTTGCATCAACAAACAAAGACAGAGGTAATGTATAACAGAACAGCGCAAAGGAAGAACAGATAGATGTATAGACAGCCACGCATTGTTTTTCCGACTCACCTGAAACTCAGACAGCGCAGGGGAGAATTTCTTTTCAAAGGCTGGGGTTTCGAACGCACTCGAGGGCCAGACGTGCACCGAGTTCTTCTCTGCCGGTGCAGAGCTCATTGTGGCAAGGAATTCGTCGCTTCCGGTCCAGTCGCACGACGTCACTGGCGCCATCGGTGTGTGGCCCCTGTATTTGGAAAGTTCCTGACCAGAAAAGGCAGCGAAACACCGGACTGTGCCGTCGGTGTGGCCGGTGAGGATGCGAAGGCCAAAAGCGGCCAGGCAGAAAGTCTTGATTGGGCTATCCACCATTGTCACCACCTGCACTCACTCACTCACTCACTCACTCACAGACATGCATCAACGGGGAATCAAAACAAGTACCTGAGCCTCGGGTTGAAAATGCATCTGAAGGCTCTTGTATCGCTGCAATTGGAGAATGATCTTTTGCACTCTTTTGAGAAAGAGTTTGCT
>JAHBMJ010000069.1:0-2500 GCA_018398765.1 Chromera velia | reverse complement strand
CAGACAGACAGACAGACAGACAGACAGACAGACAGCCAAGCAGGCAACCCAGCAGGCAGCCAAGCAGGCAGGCAAGCAGGCAGGCAGACAGGTAGACAGACAGACAGACAGACGGGCAGGCAGGCATGCAGGCAGGCAGACAAACAGGTAGACAGACAGACAGGTAGATAAGCAGGCAGGCAGGCAGGCAGGCAGGTAGGCAGGCAGGCAGGCAGGCAGGCAGGCAGGCAAGCAGACAGACAGACAGGCACACATACATCAACAGATGCATGCATGTATATATATATATATATATGTATTTAGACCAGAGGGAAACGAGGTGCAGGTGGGGTTGTCTTCTATATCAGAGTGTGGGAAAATGTCTGTATGACTTCCTTTCTCATCTGTCTACTCGTCTACCTGCTTGACTGCCTGCCCCTTCAATTGTCTGTCTACCTGGCTGCACGGGACCATTCCTTCTTTTTCCTGAATGGCTGACAACAGGTCGACGTACCTGGAGGCTTGTCAGCGGCCGCCTCCCCTTCGCCGGCGAGGCCTTTGACGGACTTCATTGCTGGCAGAGTGGACTCTCTCTGTGCGTTCCTTTCACTCCGCCTGGGATCTCTACTGCTACCTTTCTGTCGGGGGGTAGGTCAGATGTTTGCCGCGGTCTGCCCGCAAGAAGAACAGGCTTGACAGGCAGACGGATACTGATCCAAATGATTACAGCTCTTGTTGACGGGCTCGGGAAGGCTCCTTCCGACGGTTTTCTGGCCACAACATCTGCATAGGCAAGCGTGATGCATTTCCCCGCATGAAGACCATGCATTGTAGACCACTATATAGCTTCACTCGATCCATTCAGACATGCATGCATTCATCCTGATATAGGTCCATTACGTACCCCAATACAGGGTCCGCATCGCCTCGGGGGGCAGCTCAGCTCTGCTGAGATCAGCCGAGAGGCCCTGAGATCGCACGCACTCGCATAACGCATTTTTTCATTTTTGGGGGGGGGGTCGCTTCTATCTCTGTCACAGTGTCGCCCAAATTCCAAAATGTGCCCCTCAAGCAACTCGTACGGAGCCACGATCGCACATACCTTAATTACTTCGCACATGCGTGCCCCTCAAGTAACTCGCACGGAGTTGTAAGTGTATGCATACTTGCGCGGTCCCGAAAAGCATACTTCGTGCGCATTGCCGTGGCCCCCACCCCATACATGCCCAAGACACGTACGTACCGATATGGTTTGCGTCAATCAATTAAATTTGCGGACCCCTTAAAGGCCCCCCGAGGCACTCACCCAACTGGTTGGGTGCATGGCCCCGGAAAGCGAAGCAGGGGGCACTTACCAAACAATCCCCTGAGCCCACACATGCATGCATGGCCCCGGAAAGCAAAGCGGGGGGCACTTATGGCCCCGGAAAGCGAAACGGGGGGTACTTAGAAAACAGAAATACCCCAGCCCGCGTGCGTGCACGCTGTCTTTCGGCAAAAACCCGGCCCCGAAAGGCTGAATGTGCGCCAAATGTGCGTGCGTCAGGTGGACTTCAGACCCGATTACCCGATTTTGCGGTGACCCTACTTCCATCAAGCACACCACACACATGTGTAGTCAGTCCAGCGAAAGTTCTTCCTCCTCACTCTTCTTTCTTTGCACCAGATCGTAAGTATCACGTACTGCATCTTTGGGACTCCGTACATCTCGGAACTTCATCGTGTGAGTACGTTTGATCCTGCCTCTGTCTGTTTCTACGTACATTGCGACCATGAAGCGTTTCTGGAAATTCGTTCGTTGTTGCACCTTCGTTTTACTGGTTGTCCATCTTTGTTCGGGAGGAAGAGACCCAGGAATCGGCCGTAGACGGTCGCATTCGACTTCTGCACCTTTGTGTTCCTTCTTGCCGTCTGGTAAGTCAAGAATGAATTCAGTGAGGTGCGAGTAGCCATCAATACACAACCATGTCCCAAAAAAGCATTCAGATTACGCCTCATACAGCTGTTTTCTGTGATATTGTCTTCTCTGTTCCGCGTTTCTCTAACTGGCTGCATGGGTTGGTGGCTTTCTTCTTATTTTTACCCTTTCGTCAGCGTCTTCCTCGGTTTGCCATGGTCTTACACCTGCCTGTACCCAATTCCATCTCATTTCCTTCCAGCATATCATCCTGCATTGTGTATTTCCGTCTCTTTTTGGCCAGCTTGCTTCTATATTTCCAGCGCGTCCCGCTCAATTTTGTCGGCAAAGAGAAAGAAATGGAAAGAAAAGAACGACAGAACAGAGAGAGAGAAGAGAAACCGAAGAGAGAGAGAGAGAGAGAGAGAGAGAAACAGAGAGACAGAGAGACACACACACACACACAGAGAGAGAGCGAGAGAGAGCTAGAGAGAGAGAGAGAGAGAGAGAGAGAGAGAGAGAGGTACAGAGAGAGAAAGAGAGAGAGAAAGATAGTGAGAGAGAACGATAGAGAGAGAGAGAGGGAGAGGGAGAGGGAGAGAAAGAGAGAGACAGAGAAAGAGA
>JAHBMJ010000068.1:134962-136440 GCA_018398765.1 Chromera velia | reverse complement strand
ATTTGTGGAAGCCATATTTATGACATCCGTACACACTGTTGCACATGTGTTGTTTGATCAGGCTGAACAAGAAGTGTAGTGATCACTGATGGTTTGAGAAACTACAAAGGAGATGACACTCTCTTTAGAGTCGGAACCTCACAATGAATCCTTCACAAAGTATTGACTCTACTCTCATACTATCATCCTTCCACTCTGTGTGTATGCAACACTCGCGCCATACATCTCCATAGATCGCTCCTAGCTCCCTTCCTCCGCCTGGGCAATTCCAGTATATGTTTTCACTGGTGACCTGCTCAGCGAGAGAAGACGAACTCACAACTGAGTCTGAGACGGAGATCGAGATGAAAGGGCGTCGATGTACCGCCTGGCAGGTAGAGGTGCGTCCGATCAGGAGCATGCCTCGAGGATACCTTGACGAATGCACAGAACCCTTGCTAAAGGCAGCCCAGCGGTTGGGCCCTTCGTTTTTGCAGTCAGCCAAGAGTCGGACTGACAATGTCATCATCACCATCGTTCGACTCTCTACAGGGGAGCGAAAAGTGTTCAGTGCAGAGGGGTCATGGCCGCACGCGATCATGCACTGCATTGAGCGGTGCGCGGCGGTTTGGAGATTTCCTGACTGCATTGTGACGACAACGATCGGGGATTGGGAAGTTGCTCTGCTGAGGAAGTGGGGGAACACGCAGGAGCGAAAGATCGCCGTCTACCGACAAGTCCACCTGAGTGGCACTGGATTTCCAGATATCCTGGTACCGACCGTCGGGTGTGGACAATTCATCAACGAGTTGAATCCGCAGCAATGGTCAGCATTGTTAAAATTTGTGCAGTGGTAGCGGAAAGGCAGACGGGCATAGAAGGCCAAGCCTTAGAGACAGGCAGACAAAGCGAGATACAGAGAGAAGAAAAATGGAAGGAAAAAGAAACGCCGTCGCAGGTCTGACTCACTGTTGGTGCTTCCAAAATCGTGCAGCCAACATACCCGCACTAAGGCAGACTGCAGCGACACGCCACAGAGCTTCGCAAAGGCAGTGAGAGTCAGAAGGATTGTAGCAAGCTGAGAGAGCCTGCAATGCTCCAAGAAGCCAGTGGAGATCTTGAGAGCAAGAAAGTGAGGAGAGAGTGACAGCGAGGCACGACAAGTGCTCAGAGAGCCCCAAGAGGGTGAAAAGCCCCAGAGAGGCAGAGAAAAGAGAAATCTGCAGAAAAGAAAGAAGAGACGGGCAAAGGCAGAGCCCCTAAGGGAAAGACGTACAGATCTGACAGTGCTTCGCAAGCTAGTCCGCGACTCGGAGTCTCCTCAAACCCCACCGACAAAGTTTGAAGGGGTGGGCGCTGGTCGACGAGTGTCCAGATCGCAGATTGCAAATCTAAAGGAGAGAGAGACGGAAGAGAAAGCAACGCTCATGCCATCTTTCAGTCAGATAGGGGGCCGCCCTCCGTCAGCACGGTCAGGCGTCTCCTCGTGCTCAAAAGAG
>JAHBMJ010000068.1:99962-129962 GCA_018398765.1 Chromera velia | reverse complement strand
TGCACCAGGCTATCGAGGCACCACTGGACAACAGCGCTCATGTACATGAAGGCTGACTGCAAGTGCGAGAAGACGGCGTTCCGTACCTGTGCGGGGGCCCCAATATACTCAAGAGAGTGACAATCCATCGCTTTGCCGAAGAATTCCCAGAGGCGGTGGTCATCAGGGCAGGCCTTTTGGGTCGGGTGTGTCCTCACAAGCGGCACAATGTTGATGTCGAAAGTGTGTTGACAGTGTTTAAGGAGCGTCTGAAAGCCTGTGGAGTGGTACGCGTGGGACGGCCAGAGAAGGCAGATGGGGATGCCGAACTCCTGGAAGGCAGTAACCACCTCACGGGTTCCCCCCGGTACATTCAGCAGCAACAATCCTGAGTAAGCAGGAAATGGAAGGGCATAGCATGGTATTGCAGGAAGAAAAAGGAGAGATCGTCAAACGAGAAAGTCATCCAAGTTGCGTCGTGCATGCCGCTCTGATTGCTCAACCTCCTTTCTGTACCCACCCCCGGCCAGTTGCGTGCATCTTTGCTCTGTAATGCAACAGCGGCTCTCTCAAGGAAACAGGGAGGGATTGCGAAACGCAAAGGTCATAGACCTGTTGTGTGTTTCTTCCTTCCCTACCTTCCGTCTCTCTTCGATTCCGTCATCCATCCTTCCTTTCTCTTTTCCCCCTCCCGGTCTGCATGCCATGTTTCCTCAGGCCGTCTCCTCCCTCTGCCCGTCCATTCTTGAGGCGACCTTTTTTGCGCTCTCTAAATGGCGAGGGCGATAGACTGACAGACGGAGAGACAAGAAACAAGTGGGGGGAATAGGGCGGTTTGAGAAAGAAAGCTGGACATGAGGAGGCCCAAGAGATGAGAGATGCAAGAAAACTATCGTTCTGCTCTTCGAGAAAGAGCAAGAAAGGGTGTAGCAGAAAAAAAGAATGGTGAAGGGAAACGTGTACTTCCAGGTAGTACACCCAGCAGTCCATGTCAGGTCGGCGTCTCCTTGATGAAAGGAGACAGACAGCTAGAAGATCACTGACCGCTGTATTCTGGACCGTCGTCTTTTTCTTCTTTGAACGGTTTTCGTGGAAGAACGAACTGCCGCCCCATGCCGAGTTCTTCGCATCTCAGCTGCGCGTACAGCGCCTCGTTCCTTGTATTACAGAGAAACATTCTTCTGTGCTCCTTTTTGACAAGCCGCTTGTTTCAGAAAAACCGAGAGTGTCCACTAAGGCAAAGCAAAGAAAAATGCACGCAACAAAGAGGCTTGATATAAGAATAAAAAAGACTCAGGAGTACCAAATGGAATACTAAAAGGTAGTGTGGAGGACTGGCAAACAGATCAGTATCAGTACCAGAAATCTGTGAAAAGCGGGTAGGCGCCTGCATGAAGATCAGACGAGTGCTGAGATCGATCTCGGCACACAACTTTGCGCAGGCGATGGGTGGCTGACTTCGTGCCTCCCTCTAGCTGTCATCAGTCCTTCGGCCGTCTATACAATGAATGCCCTCTGCATGGCGATCGATCTTGTAGAAACGGCATCAGACCTTATGCAGTCATCCTCAGTCTGATTCGGCCATGATTCGGCCTGTGCATGCGTGTGCAGCCGCGCGGCGCGGCTCGCCATGCAATGCATGCATGCATGGAAGGTAAAGCGTAGCGAAGCGGAGTCGGCGCCGCGTTCCGGCGGACCCCGGAGAGCGCGCGCACAAAATAGCACGCAGACGAAGTCAAGCTTGAACAACTAAAGACGAAACGGATGAAAAGATCAAAGAAAGAGAGCGACTCTACCTGACAGCGTAATCGCTCGCCGATTCGAACTACTGTTTGGCTGTCGATCGGCCGTTCACTACACTGCCAGGACCCACTGCAGGTCAGTTGGTATAGGTCGAAGCTGGCTTCTACTCAAATCGAAACGAATCGAAATCGCCGAAGTTCCACGGCTTTCACTCACTTACATCTCATCGCACGTCCAATCCATACAAGCGCAAGCTCCACTGCAAGCTTCACGCCTCCCACACCATGTCCCCGAAGCCTAAGAGCGCGACGGCAAAGAAGAAAGCCGGTCAGTTCACAAGCTTGTCCCATTGTCCCAAAACCGCGTCTCCTTACGTGTCGTCTCCTCCAGTCTCCATCGGTTTTTCAGCTGCTCTGCCCTTCATGTGGACATGCAGATGGGCCACAACTCATATACATGTCACCATACACGAATTCCCAAGGAAGTTGCGTCTACTCACGAGGCAGGCGACTCAACAGGACACTGCCGTACAACCGCATCGAAGGATCATCATTCATATGTCTCCTCCTTGTGACAGACTCTTTCATATCTCTCCATTGGCCCAGAAGCCCAGACAGGCCAGTCAGCTATGCAGAACGCGTGCACACAGGGTCTTTTCAATGTCAGCCATTGATGCATCATCTTGTCTGTGGAGCTGCAGCTGCCAAGGAGGCAGCAGAAAAGGCTGCAAAGGAGCAAGAGCAGAAAGCACTCAAGAATGCCGAGAATCGGCAAGACCGGGCCACGAAAGACATCCAAGACCTGCAAGCAAGGCTCGAAAAAGCACAGGCGCGTGCGGAGAAGGCAAAACAAGATGTGCAGGCTCTTGGTCAAGGCGTCGCCGAAGAGCCCGTCGTCCCGCTGATGGCTGCAGACGGGAACGCCCAACAGCAACCCTTACAGGGCGCAGCTGCGGTCCCTGCAGGTCACAGTGCTCTCCCTCTTCTAGGAGAGGGAGGCCCAGAGCCGGTAAAGACCCACGCACGCGGTGCAACAGCAGCCGGCATGCACCCACCTGTTGCAAAGAAGACACACTTTGCGCTGCAGTTGGGAGAGGGAGAAGAAAATCAGGTGGTGATTCCGAAAAGGATTACCCCGGAAGCTTCATACAGCCTTGTGCAGGCACTGGGCAGACAGCAGGGTGTAGAGGTGGGGCAGAGTGATGACTGTCAGCTTGTTTCGTCACCCAACATCCGAGACTGCCCGCCTTACCCTGCCGTGCTTTCTGAACCCCTGCAAACCAGTCACAGAGACGTCGCGATGTTTCTTCCGACTCTACTGTCGGCTTGCCCAACAGCAGCACAGACGTTGTGCTCGCCCCCCGCAAAAGTAGAAGACCTGCATGAAGACCTCTTCAGTCTTTCTGCCAATGCGGTCCATGACCCGGTAGAGCCAGGCACTACCAGAGAGGTTGCAGCACGAATCATCCCTTCTGATGATCCGGCAGAGCTCGCACTGAAGCGACGCATGGCCAAACCCGACCGTACGCCTCCCGTCTCCTTTTGGAAGGAGTACCTCCGTAGAGTGGCGGATGAGGAATCTTCCAACCTGAAGGCTCATGTCCGCACCCTCGGGCAGCGACATGATTTTACAAAATCAGAGAAGGTGATAGAGGCAGCCCAGATGGGAGCTCGCATTGCAGCAGAAAACCTTCGTGCGGCCGTTCTCATCAACCGCCGCCTCAACTGCTAGCAGCAGGCAGAGGAGCGGGCGACGGGAGAGCGTCGTCAGGTTCTGCACATCAGAGAAACCCTGTTCCTCCGTTTGCGGTGCCTCATCCAAGGTGCTTTCGGAGCAAACGCCATTCTCTTTTCCCCAGAGATGCTGCCTTTTGCCCTGTATGCTGCCACAAACCTGAGAGCAGGAGTCAACCCCGGTGATAGCCCCCCCATGAACGGCTCCACGACAGCAGCATTCATGCCTGGCATTGCCAGTGCAGCTCCTGGCGGCACAACAACCACGAACCCCCAGACAGTGACTCACTCGTCTTCGTTATCTGGAGCGAACACGGCCTTGCATTGCGCTTTTTGCGACAACGCAGCAGGCAAGATGAACCCTCCGCAGCCCCGGGCACTCGAAGTCCCGCACCTTACGAGAGATTGCCCAAAAGACGATATGCCAGTGCCTTGCCGAAAGGATTTGTGCAAGTCTCTCTCCCTATGGCACAAGATGAACGGAACCGCCTGCAGACAGGCACACAGACTGGAAGCCCATCTCCGCGGGTATTCAGCAGTGGGGCAGCAGAAACAGGGGGGGCAGAGCTTTCAGCAAGGATTCTCAGGACCCACTCCTGGAGGTTTCCCCCATCCCAACCCTACACCCGGGCCGCAAGGCCCCACACTTAAGGGAGAAGGCCAGTCTGTCGGTCAGGGCAGACCCTCTGCTTAGTTAGAAGAAAGAGCAGAGAGTGGCAAAGAGCAGAGGGTGGCACTGAGAGGGGACATAGTGATGGCAGTACGATGGGCACTGCAGCATCATGACTGGTCTTGCGTCGAGATCGATGGAGAGCAGGAGAGTTAACTTTCTTGTCCTCTTGTCCTTTGAATTGATTCGATTGAGGGAACTGGACTGACAATGTTTTCTCACGCGTTTCGTTTTTGATACTTTCCCTTTTTCTGGAATTCATAGTTCGGCACACGAGTCAGCTGAGCTGTGTGCCAGGCTCGGTCCCGCTCAGTCCGTTTCTGTTTGTTGTCAGACATCTTTTCATCTTATTCTCTCCATGCACTGTTCCTTTCTTTCGACTCTTCTTGATCGTCCGTTCCTGATAGATCGAAACCTTGTCAGATGGAGTTATGATTGACAGGACTTCATGCATTTGAACGCGTGTTCTCTGAGTTCATGTATCCATGAATTGCAATACCTTTAAAGGGCTTACTCATTAAACACATTTGAAGGAAAGCCGTTGTATCCCTTCTCAAAATCCCCATTCTTCCTTATGCATGCGCCGCATCCAAGGCATCAGCAATTTTCAATTTTTTTCCATAACATTGTGACAGTCATGCAAAAGTTCAAGAACCATCTTATTCTGAGTGCCTTGTTGTTTTCTGTTTGAGCAATGCAAACTTAAGCTGAAAGCTGCGTCCTGTCCAGTTCTGGTCTGGCTCACTTAGTTTTTTGCTTCTTTTTTCCGAATTCATCTCATCTCGTCTTACGACTGCAAGCCGTTCAGCAAAGGCAGCTCAAGAGGAAGTGAGAGCAGTCTGTCATAGAGGTACCTCTCCTTATTTTATGTGTTCACCGACTTAAATGATGCGTCCGCAACAAGAAAAAAGCTCCCTTGAGTGTATAAAAATTTTGGGGGTTCTAAAAATAAAACTGGTTCGTAAAAAAATTTAAATTAGTAAAGAAACATTGTATTAAAAGGATAAGTACTCATAGACACTGTAAAATTATTTTATAAGTCCATCTAATGAAAAAATTACGACTGAAAATATGACTGAAATCATATTATTATTGATTGATTGATTGATATGTTCTACCTTAAGGCCTTCCCGCTACTATCACAGGTTGAGAAAAATTACGTGGATCTCCGTCAAATTATGAAAAAAACTAAAAAGCCATATCTATCGCAAATTAATCAAGTCCGGTTAACGTAAATTTACTTACATCAAATTACGTTAAATTTCTGAACGTTTCTTAATTAGCTCTTATCAGTCTGGGGGCCCGCATTTCAGCACGGGAGCCGGAGGAGACTGGACTACGGCTACTAAGCAGACGTGACCGACAAAGCAGAGTATCTCACGCGATAGTCGGACAGCGTCAGTGCTTAGTGTCGTGGTCCTTACGGCTTGTCGAGGGTAAAACCCTCGCCAAGACGCGTAAAGAATATCTCGCGGCCCCACCAGCCAGCCTAGTAAAAGCAAAGCTCGTAGGGTGGGAGCTGGAATGGAAGGTAAAGCGTAGCGAAGCGGAGTCGGCGCCGCGTTCCGGCGGACCCCGGAGAGCGCGTGCACAAAATAGCATGCAGACGAAGTCAAGCTTGAACAACTAAAGACGAAACGGATGAAAAGATCAAAGAAAGAGAGCAACTCTACCTGACAGCGTAATCGCTCGCTGATTTGAACTACCCTCCCTCCCACTCTTTTTATTGAATCACTTCTTGAGTTATTACAAGCTGCTCAGCCAGTGAAACCGAAAGGTGATGAACCAGGCTGTACCGGTTTGTTACAAGAAGAGGACAATAATTAAGAGGGAGCTGGAGGAGACTGGACTACGGCTACTAAGCAGACATGACTGACAAAGCAGAGCATCTCGCGCGATAGTCGGACAGCGTCAGTGCTTAGTGTCGTGGTCTTTGCGGCTTGTCGAGGGTAAAACCTTCGCCAAGACGCGTAAAGAATGTCTCGCGGCCCCACGAGCCAGCCTAGTAAAAGCAAAGCTCGTAGGGTGGGAGCTGGAATGCATGCATGCATTCAGGCTTTCCATGGCTTTCCGGGGCCATGCAGGCATGCCCCACGCCCGGAGAGCTAGGCGATAAGAATGCACCGCGGCCCGCTGGACCTGCTGGACCTGCATGGACGATCATGGACGATGGACTGCATGTGGAGATTGCAGGAGCTAGTCGATCCCGTCTCCTCAGAATGATGACAGAAATTGACGGAACATAGATGACAGAATGTGTATATGCGTCAGATCAACATGATCTACTTCGCCTATTTCGCACTGCAATCACCTGTACCCTGGGATTCTAGGCTGAGATGAACACGAGCTGATACGCATCTCCAGATTTCCACATCGTCGCGATACAAGAAGCGGCTCCTTTTTTTCGATCCTTTTCACGTCTCTTCGAACGCTTTCGAAGAGCATCAATCACAGCCAGAGCTCGGGCCGGACACAGCATTGTTGTGCTGTTCTTTGGAGGAAGTGCGGATTTTCAGAAAACAAAAAAATGCTTTTGGGGCTGGTTCTTGTGGGAATTCCTTTTTTGATTACAGCGTTGCTTGCGCTCTTCTTTGGTGACTCCGATAGAGGGGAGACATTTCTGGACTTCCTTTCCAAGTGGCTCTTTGTGGTCTTCCCGCGGACCTTCAGAAACTCCACTGTCCTTTGCTGCGGGGCGAGAGGCCCTGAGTATGTGGACAGTACATACCACTACCTTTTCAAGACCAACAACCCGCTTGTGCAGATATTCTACATGGGAGTCGTTTTGGGCGGGTATCTGTCTTTTGTCCTCTATGCGCAGCCGCTGTTGCCGAACGTGTTCCTCTCAAGTGTCCACGCATACGCAGGCTTTGTTATCGTGACTGCCTGCCTGACCGTGTTCCTCATGGCCTCGGCAAGCGATCCGGGAATCGTCACCCCACTCAATGTGGAGGAGAAGGTGCGGGCGTATTCGTACGACGGAGTCGTGTTTCAGGAGGGCAGCTGGTGCAAAACGTGTAAAACCGCCAAGCCAGCGCGGTCAAAACATTGCAGCCTCTGTGAAGTCTGCGTGAGCAGGTCAGTGACGCGTACTTTTAGAATGACGTCCGGTCCATCCTTTTTCTTTTTTTTGTCTCTGATTTCTACAGCAACTCTCTCTCGCCTACATTATTATTTTTATTCTTGTTAATTGATTGACTGATGGGTGCCAAGCGCTAGGAGGAGCTTTCGTCACAATTTCTGTTTGACTTCGCGCCCTCTCTCTAAGACTGCATCTGCCTGCCTCGCCTGTTTTTTTTTTTTTTTTCTCTGTCTCTGTTCCTGCCTTCCCGTGGTTGCGTTCTCGTTCACCATCTTTCTTTTTTTCTTTCTTTCTTTCTTTCTTTCTTTCTTTCTTTCTTTCTTTCTTTCTTTCTTTCTTTCTTTCTTTCTTTCTTTTCTTTCTTTCTTTCTTTCTTTCTTTTCTTCCTTCTTCCTTCCTTCGATCTTTCTTTCTTTCTTTCTTTCTTTCTTTCTTTCGGTCTTTCGCTCTTTCGCTCTTGCGTCCTTTCTTTCTTTCTTTCTTTCTTTCTTTCTTTCTTTCTTTCTTTTCTTCCTTCTTCCTTCCCTCCTTCCTTCCTTCCTTCCTTCGATCTTTCTTTCTTTCTTTCTTTCGTTCGTTCGTTCGTTCGTTCATTCATTCATTCATTTTTCCTTCCTTCCTTCGATCTTTTTTTCTTTCTCTTTCTTTCTCTTTCTTTCTCTCTCTCTTTCTTTCTTTCTTTCTTTCTTTCTTTCTTTCTTTCTTTCTTTCCTGCCTTCGTTTTTTCTTTCCTGCTGACTTTTTTGGTTTCATGCAATGCTTGATATCGGTGACTGTCAGTCGAAGGAACGTGCGGACTGTCTCTTTGCATCTCTTTCTTCTGTATCTCTCTCTCTCTCTCTCTCTCTCTCTCTCTCTCTTTCACTTTCTCTCTCTCTCTCTCTCTCTCTCTCTCTCTCTTTCTTTCTCTCTTTCTGGAGTGGATGAATGACAGATGGAAGGAAAGTGTGTTTGATGGAGGGAGGGAGGGAGGGAGGGATGGGAACACAGAAGGATGCATGGATGATAGGTGGATGGATGGAAGGAGAGATCGAGGGATGGATGGATAAATGGATGCTGCAGATTCGATCACCACTGCATCTGGATTGCCAACTGTGTGGGAGAGGGCAACCATCACCTGTTTCTCACCTTCCTCCTCCTGCATACTTTTCTCTGCGTGTACGGGACTTTCGTGCTCCTCCAGACTCTCCGTGCGATCCTGGTCGAGGAAAGGCTTTTCGAGGCCACCTTCCAGGATGCATCCACGGGAATTGAATACAAGGCCTCTTGGTCAGCATCGGATTCCCCTTTTCCATGCATGCAATCATAGAGGGCGTGTTTCCTTGGTCTTCCGACAGGCATGCACAAGCACGCACGAACACACACACACACACACACACAGAGTCTGAGAGAAAGGTGGAAGCAGACGCTATTGGACTGTTCATATCGATCCTGCCTGTCCTTCTGTTGTCTTGTGTGACTGCCTGCCTGCCTGCAGGGGTATTGTGTTTTCATACTTGATGGTCAACTATGGCGCTGTGATGTTCCTCTTCATTCTTTGTTCTGTGATGGCTGTCGCTCTGGTGGCCTTCACGGGCTGGCACCTCTATCTGGCCTCCATGAATGTGACCACAAACGAGTCCTACAAGTTCAAGTCAGCCTTCCTTTTTTTGTTCTTTTCTTTCTTCCTTGTTTCTTTCAGTCGAGAAGGAGGTCCAAGCGGGCGTCCAATGAGATGAACTCAGCGCGTCCCAGTTTTTTTTTCTAGTTGTGTCTCATTTAAACATTTTGAGCATCATCGCACGGCAGCACTTGTCCACGAACCTCCGTCGCCAGGCAACAGAACTTGCAACCGCAACACTTGAAACGACACTGCAGGCTCCTTCTTTCACTGAATTGATCTATTCACTTCGGCAGGTGTGCGTACAAAGCACAAACACGGACACGGCTCGGGAAAAAATGTTGGTGCGCACACACATGTTTCCGTGCGAACCCTTCGCGTCCTCTGTCCTGCTTTGATAAGTGGAGTGCCTGCGACTGGCCGACTGATCCATTCATGGCTCTTTTGGTAGAGTGATCGCGCGATTGATGACCAAATTGACTCCTTCACTGATTGTGTCGCTGACTGCATGCTCGCCTCCCTGCAGGTGGGCGAGAATGGACATTGCCGATGAGGGGGGTGATCCCTCAGTTGTGCGAAATGTGTACAGGGGTGATACGCTGTCAAATTTTGTTGAAGTTTTCTGCAAGCGCCGTGCAGCTCCCCTGCCTCCCCCAGAGTCAGTTTCTCTTTCTCGAAAGGAGGGGACAGTGCAGGGAAACGGAATGAATGGAGTGGAGGACAAGGAAGAACGGCCCCAATGGGAATTCAAAAAAGGCGCAGGGGGTACGGTAAATGCAAAAGGGAAAAAGAAATCTGCCGACCCAGTGAACGACGAGGGGGACCTTGGGGGAGGGAATGTGCGCAAAAGAAATCCTGCAGAAGAAAGTGGGAAGGAGATCAACGGAGAAACGACGGGAGGGAAAGGAAACGATCATGCAGCCAGCATTACTGAACGTTGAAAGTTAGAGAAAATAACCTTTTGTCTTTGTATGGAAGTAAGAACAACTTAAAGGATCATTGTGAAAGGAGGAGGGTGAACCTAGGCGCTGGGATTCAGCGTGGGAAAATTTTTATAGTGTAGACTGTTAGATAAATACGGTTTTTCCAAACTAAAGGCCCTGCTAGAGGATCTCTTAAGTTAATTTTAGTTGTACAATATGATCTTCATATTGCCAGTAGTTTTAAAAAATGATAGAAAAAAAACTCTGTCAGAGTAGAGCTTTAAATTATTTATTGATATATAATCATGATACTAGTCATAATAAGATGGAATATTTAATTTATTTTTTAAGAATTAGATTGAATTAAAGCGGTTAAAGCCAGAGAGAATCTACTTAGGGGGGAAGCATTTGAGATCCGTTTCTGACACGTCCTAAGGCACGTCCACCTCACTCTTGTCCTTCCATATCTACGTAAGTTATGCAACATTGCAATACACTTGGCTATATTAAGTGATAAGTGAAAAAAGATTAGTGCACATGGTGCCCTAGAGCAGTGTCGCCGTTTTGTCTTATAGAGGTCGCCCCCGTAAACGGCAGGGGGGTGTACCTCATCGCTGAGGCTCAGACCACACCTCGTGGCCCTCCTGGTTTCCCAGGCCGCTAACAAACAACAATCTGTCTGTGCTTTGCATGCTTTGGTCTATGGGCTGCTCAGAAGGGACTGCTCCAAAAATTGATCCAATGATACAGGACGAAAGGACACTTTGGCTTTGTACACGCCCTCTCTCTATTCTTCTCTCAGCGATTTCTCCTTCTCCCTCTGTCAGCTGTCTTCCTGCTTCTATTGCTTCTAGGATGGTCTTGTATTCTTTTTTTCTTCTTTCTGTTCCTCCCTTTCTTTTTGTGATCACTCCGTATCTCTGTGCTAGCACTGTTTTATCTAACGAGCTTCCAGGTGCGTACCTTCCTGGGCTTTTCTTGAACACTCTTCTTCTAAACGCCGCCCTCCTTAGAAACTCATCCACCGCACTATGCCCTTTGTTTATCAAGAATTTGAACAGAGCCTCGGTGTGTAGTCTTCCTCAGACTCTTTGTCCTTCTCTTTTCTCTCTGCAAACTTCTCTTGCTCTATTTTCTCTTCCCTCGTTCCAGTCTGCTCCTAATATTCTATATATGTCCGCTCTTTCTCTATCATAAATCGGACACTCAGTCAGTATATAGATCTCATCCTCCAACACCTCTGTTTTTATCCATCCTTTGCAAAAAGGGCAGAGTCTCTCCTCCAACGGCACTCTCTGCCCTCCTCTTTCTGGCACTTTTCTCTTTGTTCCTACTAACGTCCTGTCTCCTACTCTGCAGGCTGCTCTCCTTCTGTGTTCTCCTCTTGGTGCTACCCTTCCATAACAAAAGGACACCCGTCCCAGTTTTTCTTTCTCTATTTCTATTCCCTCTCTTGGTCTTTTTTCTGATGCCTTTTCAAATAAAATAAGCTGTAATCTGTTTGCAACTCTAGGTTCGGCTAGGTTCGGCACTCTAGGTTAATTCTACTTGATCAGTAATTCTGGTTTAGCTAGTGGTTCAGTCGTCAATGACTCGTCATTTAGTATGCGCATTTACTGCGTTCATCATTATTTTTTTATGCAGTCTACATCTAATAGTATAGATGATATTAGAAAATTATTAAATAGAATACTAAGTTTGGAATGCTGGCTACAGTGGCTAGAAAATAGCCGTTAAACTAGGTTAGTCTGTTTAGGTAGCCTTGATTCTAGATAGTTCTTTGCTAGCTAGGTTCTTCCGGGTTTTTCGAGTTGATACTGTCATGGTTCCTAGGTCTAGTCATGTCTAGTCCTAGGTTTTACTTAAGATAGGATCGGATAAGATTTATCGTTTTATGTTTCGAGCTGGGTTTCGAGTTCCCCCGTGATCCACTCCCGGCGCATCAACTTACAGTCTTACATTATGCTTAATTTTAAGAGGGCAATTTTCAGGGACAATTTAGGTATTCTTGGTGCTTTGTAACATTATTTCTAGTATTTTTTACTGCCAGTGGTGTTGACTGGGTAGATTGGTGTTATGATATGTTTTCTTCTTCTGAACAAGATCTTCTCCTTTGATTTAAAAATTAATGTAAACTAGTTGAAACTACTGTCCTGATTATACTCTGATACTCTTTTTTCTGGCTTAGCATTTTTTTAAAAAAATAATTTTTAACATGGATCATGCATAGTCTTTGTCGAGCAAGCCTTTTCTCTGTTTACTCATTTAGTGTTCACTCTTAGTCACCATCGTCGTAAAAAGTATGAATTACTATTTTGATTTGAAAATACAAAACACAGTCTAAATGATGATTGAAGGTTTTGTCATGCATGCCACGTCTAAATAGATGTTATTTCTTCCGATCTCTCGATACTTGAAACCGCTGATAATGTATGATAGTTTATAGTTTAGTCGGGGTGCACCTGTACGCCGGGTACGCCAAACATGGCCAGCCCCCCCACTAGTATGCATGGTTAGTGTTGGTCTACTTTGTAGCGTTATCTAGTGAGGTCCTGGATAAAAAACCCGCACAAGCATGCCGATTTGCGTCTATGGGAAAAACAGGTCTAAACGCTATCAAAACGCTCCAGCGGCATTGATAATCTGCATCTCGATTGTCAGACGCCGCCCTGCATAGAGGAGACCAAGTGAAAGTGGTTGACCAGCTTCGATTAACCCCCACCCCCAAGAGCCGGCGGCTAAAAAGCCTCCTCCGGATGCTCTTTTCCCACCCACCCCTGCCACGCGGGTGTGGTGAGGTGTGCGTACGGTGATGTTCATGTGTCAATGGATATATACATACACGGTGCGGTGTCTGTTGATGGTCAGAGCCAGCGCGTAACCCAAAACGGGTCACACCACGCAGAGGTAACAGTCACTCAGTATCACGCAGCCAGGTTTGACTGAAGGCAGACTAGGGGGGGCTATGATAACCGCTGTCCGACAAGACTTTGTGTGACCGATTATTTTGTGTTTCGTGCGCGCACCACGCGCGCAAACGGGGGCTTACTTTTTTTTTTTCGCATATTGCATGCATGCATGCGCATCATGCATGCAATTCGAACATGCATGCATGCTTGTGCATGCATGCATGCATGTTATCAAAGTATATTATCATGCAAGCAGCTAGGTGCACGTCTGCAAGGCTATTCTCGTGTGCGTGGCTGAATGTACTTGCAATACAGGACGTAGAGACCTACGCATCATACGGTCTTGTCACTGAGGACCTCAGAAAGCGCAGGGGTGCAAAGTTTTTCCATTGAGAGAGAAGGCACGATTTTGATGTATACTGTATACATGTAAATACCAAAGGCCTACTTTCTGATCAAAAACGCGTGTTGGGGCCCGGGTCCGTTCGGTTTGCACCTCGGCGTATTGATCCTAACCCAAAGAAGGACAGTGAGAGAGGATCTAATGTCACGGGCGAAGGATGTGGCCTTGTGGGGCAAGAGACGAAAGTGCCCGTCCCTACTCATAGACGAATAGATCGGATAACGCTGTGGAATCAGCATTCTGACTTTCCGTTTTCATTGTAGTGCTTATCCTTCCACTTCAATATGGAGGGCGCTACGGCGATGTTGGAACTCTATGATGAGTGCCTTCCAGCGACTGCGTCAAGCTTTGCCTCCATCTCAGCCTCCAGACTTCGTGATGTTCTCAAACAACACTTGGAACAACAGTTGCAACAGGGGGAGGGCACCCAAAAACAGTCACTGCAGCAGACGAATGTCGACGAGGTCTTGGTTCTTTTTCCTCGACTTCCCTCATCTTCTGAGGGGGGTGGAGAGTCCCGCATAGGTTTTTTAGACTATTGGAAGACCGTGGAGGCCCTTTTCGCAGACTTACTTGGTGAGAAGGAGAAGGGGAAAGAAAAGAAACGCCCCAGCTCTCCCGGGGGGGGGCCTTCAGCCGATGCAGACGGCGTCGGTTCAGAGTACAAAGAGAGCCTCAGGGGAATGCGTGAGCTCAGAGACGCCTTGCTGGAACTCAGAGAGGAGGCAGTGAGGGAGCTTGAGGGAAAAGAGGAGGAGCCGAAGGTGTCTGTTGATCAGCTCCGCGAAATTCTTGAAAATGTGAAAGCGACTTGCAAGGTACGTTGTAAGCGTAGCATCATACATCATACATTTTCTTTCATGACATCCAAAAGAGGTTCTCCTGTCTACGGTCGCGCATGCATGCATGTGTGTGTGTGTGTGTGTGTGTGTGTGTGTGTGTGTCCCTCTCTTTCTTTCTTTCTTTCTTTCTTTCAGCTGTGTGTGAAACTGATCCATCCATTTCTTCCCCTCTTCCCCACCCTGACCCTCTCCTCTCTGTCAGGGAGACAAAAGCTACTGGGACGAAGTGTTGCAGCAACTTCCGGCAGGTTCGGATGGAAGCGAGGGGGGTGGCTTTCTTACTTTTGATGACGTCTCCGAAGCCCTCTATAATTGGGTCTCAGAGTTTGTCCGGGGAGGTGACGATGACGGTACGCTCATCCATTCACGGATCTGTCTCTCTTCCAGCCTGTCTCTGTGTCCATTTCTCAGTCACAAAATAATTGAGTGCGAATGTTGGTCCGTTCGTCTGAATCCGTGTGTCCGTCGTCTTCCTATCTATCTATCTATCTATCTATCTATCTGCACCTCTGTTTCTCTCTTTGTCTTTCTGACTGCCTTTTTCGATCTCCTGTGTCCATGAAGAGAAGAAGAGGGCGAAAAGAAGCGTTATTTTAGGAAAAAGAAGAAGAGAAAATTCCTGTACTAAATTTTCCTGACTGTCTTCTCGTCATCTCCGATGAAAACGTGCAGTCTATCTCTCCTTTCGTTTGTACACCTTTTCCAGCTGCACGCTTTTCTTTTTTGTCTTTCTATGTTTCGTTTTTCCCTCATTGTTGACTGACTGTCGGTTTTGCTTCTTGCAGCGTCATCACGCTCCTCTGTATCCCCTCCCCTTGAGGACCTCGAGAGGGACAGAGAAAGGGGAAAGGAAGGGAGGGAAGAAAAGGGGGAGTCGAGAAATGGTGAGAGGGACAAAGTCGGAAGTGCGGAGTCTCGCCCGTCTCCACTTCGGATAGACGAGAGCGACCAAGACGTGAAGGAAGACAATTTCAGATCTCCTTCGGCAGCCTCTTCATCGTCATTCAAACCTGAAGGCGCGGGGGAAGGGGGAGACAGCGAGAACAATGTCAGTCAGTCTCCCAGTCAATCTTCGCTGTTGCTTTCAGATCAACTACTGGACTGACATTCATCGTTGCTATTTGCCTGCGTCGGCTGCTGTTCCAAAATACTGTAGCAAAAAAATGGACAGGAAAAGAGGCAAAGCAGAACAAATTGAGTCTGTGAACCTGCCGAGAAACAATCTGAAAATCGTTGCACTCATTACGAATCGCGACAAGCAAACTCGGCCGGAGAATAACACCTGCTACACCCGGGCTTCCTTCCTCGTTTCGTTCTCTGCCTTTTTTCATTCGACATTTTCTCTCTATCTTTTCCGCCTTTCTTTCTTTGTTTGTTTATTTATTTCTCTGTTTTCTTTTGGCATCCTTGAACGAATGTTTAGTGTCTCAATCGCATCCTCCAGATTCGCCAGCTGCTTCATTCGATCGATACTGACCAATGAGCTTTTGGATATTTTTGGATGAGGCAGGAAGCATTTTCTTGTTTTGCCTCATGTCTTGCTGTCCAGAATCGCCTCGTCTCTTTTCCTCCTTCTCGAGATTTCCCCATTCCTTCTACTTTCCCCCTCTCTGCAGAGTCCATCTGCACGAGAAAGGAGGAGAAGCGCCAAACAGAGGCGAAGCGAAGTGCAGACGGAGGGTTTGCGAGTTCAAACGCAGGGATTAGAGGGAGGAGGGGAGTCCGACGGAGATAACACAGAGGAAGACCGCCGGGGCCCTTTGCGCCCCCCTGCTCCGCGAAGCATGGAAACGCCTGCTCATTCAGGAATGGGAGCTGGAGGGGGAGTTGGTGTTGCGGCAGGTCTGGCAACATACAGTGTTCGCAGTGGAGGTATCCTGAGCGATGACTTCGAAAGATATGAAGACGAAGATGAGGTGGATGAAGTTCAGGGAGGAGGCAGACACGACCGCGTCGATTTGGACTTTTGTATTCATCGTCTTCGGCGTTTGTTGGAGAGACGAGTAAATGAAGGGGGGGAAGCGGGAGGACAGAATGCAAGGGAGGCGTCTCAGTTGTCGTCCCTTCTCCGTGACTTGGAGAGGGCTGCTCAGAGCTGGGCATCGGTAGGTTGGTCTTTTGGGTGACGCAAATTCATTCATTCTTGTCGGCGTCAATCAAATCGAGGTGCAGAATTCTGTTCTGTATAAATGGGCCTGTAAGCCTGTGGTTGTCTGCACAAAGAGACAGCTACATCATTTTCACTATCCACACAGCCAAACTGAAGATGCGTCTCGGAGCCTCTGCGAAGGTTGTTGATTGACGTCCCATTCGTATTGCCAGTCATGATTATTCTCATGATGCTTCTGTGTTTCGTCCTCCTTCTTCTTCTGCATGTGCAGTTTGCTGAAGTTCCCTTTTCTGCCTATATGCAGGAATCCGTGGAGCTAAAGTCCAAACTCGCCTCTGCATCTGTGGGTCCTTTTTGTTTCAAGCCTCCCCCCCATCATCGATTTCTTCTTCTGTGCTCGTGTTTCTGAAATGCAGTTTTGATGTGCTTTCTCGAATTTGCTTTCGCTGTTTGGATCGGCTATTCGGCTCTGAGGGTCGCACATCCCCTCTCTTTACTGCATCCTTGAAGTCCCTTGTTGCACTTATCTCGGGGGCATCTCTTTCCTTCTGGAAGCTAGCTGTTTGTTGACTGCATGCCACAAAATTTCTCCCCATCATCTTTTTCTTCATCGCCCTCTTTGTCTCCAGATACTGATACATTTAAAATGTATGAATGAGTTGTACGACATGTGTGAAGCGGGCCCGTCCCTCGAGCTATTTGCAGATGGCAAAAACACAAATGCAGGGACAGATTGAGGAGGTGAGCAATACGATTTTAAGAGGCAAATGCGGTAGAGGGAGGTGCACCATCCGTGGAAGAGAGCAAGATCGAAAAAGAATGAACGTGTAATATCAGGGCCCTTTTTCTTTCTGTCTAGACGTCCACCCTAGTCCTCTCTCTTTATCGATGTCTCCAGGCCCTGCCCCCCTACTCAACTCAATGCTTTGAATCTGTTGGTTTTTTTCTCAAGGTTTTCTTTTTCTTCTCTTTTTTCTCACTTTTCGTTCGCTTGCAGGCCCAACGCAAGGCTGCCGTGAGCACTCGGGAGGCAGACGCTGCAGTTGCAGAAGTTTCATCGCTGGAGAATAAGCTGCAAAGGGCGGAGGCCACCGTTAAAGAGAGCAGTCTCAGGAGGGAGGCGGCAGAGAGGGACTGTGAAGGTCAGTCAGGCAGTCAGTCAGCCGGACAGATAGGCAAAGAGAGAGCCAAATTGGTTGGCGATGGACAAAAAAAATCTTCGTACGCAGATGCCAGATTTTGATACCATTGGAGAGGAGCCTTATCAAAGGTTTTCAAATCGTGGAAGAAAAGTCCAACATGGATGCATGCGAATACCTCTTTTCCTCCCTGCATCGGTTTTCTCTGCTTTTGGCAGCATCACTCGCTGTCTGCTGAGCTTCTAGTAAACATACAGCACACCACTGAATCGTACCTCGTCATGTCAGACTGCTTCATGGGTTTTTCCTCTTGTGCCTTGAAAGGTGGGCGGCATGGAAAATTCCTTTCATTTCCCCTCCCCATGCACCTGAGTCCCTCTCTGGTTTGTCTTCTCTCGCGTGTGCAGATTTTAAAAGGAGACTTCAAGAAGAAACTGAGCGGAGGAAAAAGGCAGAAAGAAATCAAGAGCAAATCGAGTTGAGGTCAGTCGGCCGGTCCTCAATCTCGCTTCATGAAAAGAAAGAAATTCGTATGCCTTGCTTGTCTCCTCTCTCTCTCTCTCTCTCTCTCTCTCTTGACCCTATTCATGGACGTCTTCCCCGAAAGGGCATCTTCGTGGCTCTTGCGGGCCATGCCGAGGTATGCAGGCGGGTAGGACGGTGGGCAGGCGACGAATCGAGCCACCACAAATGACACGATGTGACACACGCTCGGCGCATGACATGCGGATAGAATGACTCAAAGGGAGCACAACACAGTCTCAGTAAGAAATGAATCATCTGGATAGAGGGCAGCGAAGGAGCAGGCCGTAAAGCAGAAAAAGCGGAAAGGGAGTGTCCATATCTGTTTCAGGACAATGAGAAGGAATTTGAAAGAAGAAAAATAAAAGAATCAAGGAGCTGCCTACTTTCCGTTTCTCTTCTGCCGTTGTCCCTTTTCATGTTCTTCTTTCTGCGCAATAAACTTCTACTGTCTTCATTGGCAAAGACAAGACGCGCTTCGGAGCATATCAAGGAATGGCAGTCACAGAGTCCGTCCGTATGTTTTTCTCTTCGCATAACATATTTGTGTTGTTTCATCCTATCAAGGCGTTCGTCGTCTTCTGCAACTGGGTACATTTTTCGCCCTGCAATGGTCTGTCTGAGTCTGAGCAGGCTGGAGGCTTCTTCGGCGACCCACACAGCAGAAGCGTCGCGGCTGAAGAGAACTGTAGCCGACCTCGAAAGGAAAATTGCGGACCTTCCAGCGCTCTCTTCGTGTGCCGTTTCCCTCTTAGGCCTTTCAGAGGAGTCGGAGACAGCAGTCACAACTCTTCTGAAGGAGAACGCATCTCTCAAACAGGCACAGCAACACAGAGAGAGCAGGGGACTCGACTTCTCGGTCCCCCTCCCGTCGCCCACAGCAGCTTCTGGGTCTGCAACAGACCGTTGGAACCTCACAAGGAAGAGTCTGCGCCTAGAGAGAGAGAGGGGTCTACGGGAAGAAGAATTGCAGACTGAAATTGCTGATTTAAAGGTTTCAGTGTCTCGGCAAGCTGCCGAGCTAAAAGAGCGTGAGGGTGTGGCATTGGAGTTGGCCAAAGAGAAAGGCCGAGCTGAGGAAGAGACGCTCCTTCGAACCGCAGCTGAGCGTGAGGCTGCGAGGTTGAGGGAGGAGCTAGACCAGGAGAAGCACCACAGAGAGCGGGCTGAAGCTCTGGTGCCCTCTCTGCGGGCAGCACGAGACCGTCTTCTTGAGAACATTGGGGGCGATTCAGAGGAAGAGGAAGAGGACGACGAGGATCGTGTAGAGGAGGAGAGTTTAGAGGGAGGGGATGAAGCTCGAAGTTCTGTTCTGGGGAAGAGTAGTCACTTGGGGCAGAGTCGGAGAAGCAGAATCAGTGGTAGGGGAGGAGGAGGCGCAGGTCACCCTCTATTGACAGAGGAGGAGGAGGGGGAGTGCAATATTCCGAGTCACTTCAGACGTGGGTATTTATTTCCTCATCTTCTTTGCAGTAATTTTTCTTGTGTGAATGAAATGCATGTAAGAAGAAGAAAATATGCGTGCGTGGAGAAAAAGAAGAGTGGACGCGAGATCTGTTTCTCTGTCGTCACTCCCAATTTTAGCGCTTGCTTGTGCATTCATTCTTCACTCCAGACAGGTTCTCTGCGGTCAGATTACAGCTCAGATCATGAGGCGTAAAGATCTTCGTTTTAAAGCGGGAAAAAGCTTGTCAGGCAGAGAAACCGATACAAGTTCTCTCTCCGATGTTGTCTTCAGATTCTAAGTCTTTCTTCGCTATATTCTGGGCGGTCAAAACATTATGATATGAAGCTGCATCATCATCCTCAAGTAATCAAGTAGTCCCTGCAGACGCGCCTGCCTTTCTCAATGGAAAAAGATAGATAGAGTGTGCGTGCTCTGTCATGATATCAAAGGTTGCACATGCTTCCATCCTGCCTGCTGCATGCAGAAAAACGCCAAGTGACCCACATGACCCTGGCCCTCGAGAGCCTCCGGCAACACGTGGCGGAGTTGGAAGCGCTGCTTGACTCCATGTAAGTGGATGAAGAGAAACAACTGCGGGAAGCTTCAAGGAAAGCTGGCACTCCGAACGCATCCATCCGCACGAAAAGGGTATAGGAGACCACAGCAGCAGGATTGCATGCAGGTTTGAATGAAAATCAACGATGCAGAGAGGTTGTCAGACAGAGACATGGGTAGATAGAATTGCAAAGAGTTCCCTCTCTCCTGAATGCGCACACGGAACGACCAAAAGTCAACCCTTGTCTATTCTTCGGCTCTTGCCGGAATAGTTGTATCGATGGTCTAAACCATGCTCTTCTATCAATGAAACCCAACGTGACGGTTATCCAGAACTTGATGCATCGCTGTCCTCCTGTACAATCAGTACTTTTGTTCTTCCTGTGTCCAGAACCAGAAACGGAAAGGGGGGAGAAACTGTCGTGAATGGAATCAGTCAGCAAATCGTGCTTTGATTTCCACTTTGCGCCTTCCTTCATCTTGCAGGAGAAATCGAGGAGTCCTCTCAGGAACAGAGAGCGATGCAGAAGAGCTCCACGGAGTGCGGCAGAGCAGAGGGAGGGAGAGCACAGCATCATCTTTCAAGAGAGAGCGAACGACCGTGGGGGGGAGGGGGCTCTCTTCACTGCACAGCCAGCTGCTCCAAGGTACGGAGGTACCAGGAAAGAGAGAAAGAGACGGCCAAAAGAGTTACTGCTGCGACTTTCTTACACGGAAGGGTCTTTCGTGTGTCACAAAAAGTCTTGGCTTAGTATCTTTACTTCGTTTTCACTGTGTGTTCAATGAAACTTTCTCCGTTTATCTCTGTCTCTTAGCCAGGCGGTAAGCAAGGATGCGTGTGTACATGCGCTAGCGATGCATGCATGCACATATGTCTCCATGTCGTCACCTGGTCCGACACAGTATGTATTGGAATATTGTTTCTTTTGTCTGTGTCGCTGTTCTTTCAGAGACGCGAGAGAGGAAGCGAACGCAGGGGAGAACTGCATGGAAAAATATGCACATGAACACACACACACACACACACATGCGCGCGCGCGCGCGCGAGAGAGAGAGAGGGCGAGGATGAAAAGGGGACACGACAAAGAAGAGACGATGGAAGGGGAAAAAAACACACACAGCTGCATGCAGGGATGGGTACATCGCTTTGAAATGTCTGACCCAACACACATACACATTCACACACATGCAGACGAAGAGGCACAGGCCCACCAGGTCATGGTGCTGCAGTCAGAGCTCCAGACAGAGAGGGCAGCGCGGGCTCAGGCGGAGAGCAGCGCAAGCAAGTTGAGGGAGGAGCTGGACAGCCTTTCTGTCTCTCGGCAAGGCGAGGGCAAGCAAAAGGGAGAGATTGATACTGGAGGAGAGGGCAGCAGGAATGTACAGAAACTGGAGAGTCAATTAGAAATTCTCCGGGAGCGGGTGGAAGCGGCGGAGCGTGCAGAGAGAGAGATGAGGGCAGCTTCTGACGAGACAGAAAGACTACGTGAAGAGGCAAAAGCACTCCGGGCTCTTGCTCAAACCCATGCACATTGTGCTGGAGCAATTTCTGCGAGTCAGTAAGGAAAAAGACTAAATTGAATGTGTGAATGAGATTTTACTTCACTCTGCCCCTTCGTGCGTGGCGCTGAGTCGAGACTGTACTGATGAGTGTACTTCTTCCGGACACTTCTTGTGTGGTGGGTGTTCAATGGTCTGTATGGAGTTTCCAGCTCTGTCTCCCTATTTCTTCAAGATGCTGACTTTTGTATTCGTGCCGTCTTTTTGAGTGCGTGCAGGCACCTCGGCAGGGTCGAGGGGTTCTCTCTCTCACGCCTGTACGCCCAAGAGAACCCGGCAGGTGGGCACTCAAACACAAGAATCTTTTCTGAACTCTTCGACGGCAGTCAGGGGGTCTGCTGACTCCGGAAGCGCGCCCGTGAGAGGTCCCCTGTCGAGCGCTCGGTCAACGGGAGACGGGCAGGGGACTGCAAGACGAACGCTGGCACCCCGTCTGCACGGAGGGGGAAGGGAAAAACGAAAGGGGTCGGGAGAGAGAATTGGAGAAGGGGGGGGGAGGCGGACCATTCTTTCCTCTTCGGATGATGAGGCAGCAGGCCAGTTGCAAAGCTCTGGGAAGATTTGTGCTTATGTTTGGATCTCGTTTGTCTTTCTGGTCTACCTTTATGTATTTTCTGTTATCCTGTGCAAGTCTCGCAGTATGTTTTCTTACATTCTGAAGTATATGATGCCAAAATGTGAGAGACGCTTTTGCGCCATATTGTGTGCGTTGTGGAGTCACTGACTTCAATTCTCATGCATGTATGAGTTTCCGGGAACGTGAATATTCCACCAGATATGTGGGGGCGTTGGTATAGGTGCGGAGGGCACCCCTCTATCTTCGTTCGATTCCCTCGTGCGTGATTTTGGCTCAGTTGCTTGTTTATCGATGTGTGATGTCCGATCAGCATTCATTCTCACTGGAAGGAAACCCTTCGACTCCAACAGACTTTTTTGATACTTCTCCCGATTCTTTTGCGCCTCTCTCAACTGCCCCCTCCTTCTCCTTCTTTCATCTCATCTGCAGGGAAGCAGAGGTTGTTTTTTTTTTTTAAATTAAGTAAACCTTCTTTCATCTCATCTGCAGAGAAGCAGAGGTTTTTTTTTAAAAAAATTAAGTAAACCTTCTTTCATCTCATCTGCAGGGAAGCACAGGAGAGGCGAATTGCCGCCGAGAGAGGGCGGAGGCGGGAGGGGGGGTACAGGGGGACGCCGCAGCTCTTCTCCTGCCGGTTCGTCCTCCGCTTCTTCTGGGTCTCTAATGAGAAGGGCTCAACGAGAAGGGGAAAAGCCTCAAGTGCAGAGAACACGTCAGTCAGTCAACCAGCCATGCAGTCTGCACGTCTGTCTCTCGAAAATGTGTTAGCGTATGTCCGTTGATGTCTCTCTTTCTTCCTTTATCTCTGCCTTCGTCTCTCTCTGTGTCTCTTTGTGTGTGTGTGTGTGTGTGTGTGTGTGTGTGTGTGTGACAAGAGGGCGAGAGAAAGAAAGTTCACTTTCTCTAAAGAGCAGAGGGAGGGGAAAATGTTTTCGCAAAAGAAAAAAAGGGAAAAGCGCTCCACCGAAAAGAGGAAGAAAAGAAAGGTTCTTCCTTGTCCTGATCTGAAGATTTGCGCCAAGAATTTCTCTAATACACTCATCCCTGTCTTGTGTGCGCACACAGACTTCATCCACGTGGTCGCTTTCTCTTCCCCCCCCTGGCTCTACTTTCATGGGACGCACATTCTTCCACCGTGCCTTTTATTCCTTCTAATTCGGTGCACACAAGAAAAAACACACCTCTCTCTTCCTCCCCCCTTCTATCTCATCGCCACCACCTGTTCATTCCTTTCATTTTGGTTCTTTCTGCATCTTCAAATGGTTCAATTGTGGAATTTTGTCGTCTGCAGCCCAGCTCCTCGACGTTTTTTTAATCCCCTGTGCGACTCCGAATCGAAACGACGTGGCGGCGGCGGGACTTGCGGGTCGTGGGGGAGGCGGGGCTGGCTCCTCTGCCGGAGGCGCCGCCACCTCAAAGGAGGAGGGGGCCAAGCTGACGCAAGACTTTCTCCAGACTTTGGACGGAAGTCGGGGAAAAGGAGGAAGACGCGGTCGACAAGAAAAGAGTCCCAGAGAAAAAAAAGACGAGGGGCCCCCGAAGCTGGTGATTGGGGACATGGAGTTTGAGTTGCCTAAAGCAGAACCTCCACAATGTCCACAACAATAATCTGAGGACAATTTCTTATACAAGCTATACTAATGTTTATTACTGTTTGGCACTATTATATGACTTCATTTTCATTAATACTGATTCATGATTATCATACTCTATCGCCACTGGCATTTGCCAAATATTCTAGCTTATTTTCAAGCATCTGCAGCGTTTGGCAGCAACGTATGAGGCAGTCTAGGAAACAGTTTGGTAATTACAATTTACAATAGCAGTTCACATATATTTCTAGTTATTTCTAATAATTATTTAACATATGACTAGACACATGAATTGTGACACAAGAGTATGTGCCTAGGTATATGCTTTTAAGGCCTTTGACCTGAGGTACAGCATAGTATATTTACGCATGAATAACGCTAAATTATTCACTAAAAAGAAATTATTTGTTAATGTTCCGCCACGCCTTCCATTTAAGCTTTGTAAATTATCGTCGCCTTATATCCTTCATATATGAGTCCTTTTAGAGGAGGGCCTACTAGATGTATAAAGGTATAGGATCACGTCTTGCCAAAGGGTTGGCCCCGACAAGCCGTAGGATGACCGATGCACGCAGGAAAGGCTAAGCTGTGCTTTAGCTCTTTCTTAAGCGTCATCATCCAAAAGGGATCCTAGACAGCTCCCTGTCTGAAAAGCGGGCACAATCTGATAGGGAAGCAAGCAAGCTGCCTGAAAATATGTATGTATTAGAAAGGCGGCTGCTTGGTGACCAGAGTATCTGGTAGGGAAATGAATAATAAAATATAAAAAGCAGTGCACTGATGACCGAATAGTCTGCAGAAAGAACAGTGCATAGGGGCACAAGTCAGAGTGAATATATGTATGGGCACGAGTCAAAGAGGATGTGCACAAGAGCATAAGTCAGAGAGAATATGCGCAGAGGCACGAGTCAGAGCGAATATATAAGGGGAGAAGTTTGCTTATCCAGCGGCTGCTTGCCTAGAGAGAATTCTTTACATTCCTTTGCAATGACCAAACGAGTACGCAGAAAGAGGAATCTCTGCCATCCTCTGCTTATAACAACTGAACAAAAACGTAAGGAGACTCAGCGGAATCTCTGCTTTGCTACTGCAATGACTGAACGAACACGAAGAGAGAATTCTGTACATTCCTTTTGCAATGACCAAACGAGTATGCAGAGAGAAGAGTCTCTGTCATCCTCCGCTTGCAACAACTCTAGGCAATGACTGAACGAACACATAAGGAGATACAACAGAATCTCTGTCTTGCTGCTGCAACGACCGAATCAATAGCAGAGAGAACTCTTTGTATTCCTTTTGCAACGATCAAACGAATGTGCAGAGAAGAGGAATCGATCTCTGCTACCATGCACCGGCTTGCAACGAATAGACAAACACGTAGATAAAATTCTCTGCATTCCTTTTGTGATGACCGAATGAGTGTGTAGAGAGAAGAATCTCTGTCCTGCTCTTGGTTGTGTTCTGCTTGTAACGACTGAACGAACGTGCAGGAACACTCAGCAAAATCTCTGCCTTACTGCTACGATGACCAAACAAACACGGAGAAAGAATTCTTTGCATTCCTTTTGTAACAACCAAACGAGTGTGCAGAGACTCTGAGAGGAATCTCTCTTATCCTGCTTAAACGGACACGCGGGGAAATTTAGCAGAATGTCTGCCTTACTGCTGCAACGATCGAACAAACATTCAGAGAGAACCTTTGCATTCCTTTTACAACGATCGAAGGAGTATGTAGAGAGAGGAATTTCTGTTATCTTCTGCTTGCAACGATTGAACGAGCACGTAGGGATATCAGCGGAATCTATGCCTTGTTGCTGTAATAAGCTGCTGCACGACCGAACAAACACAGAAAGAGGAATCTCTGTCATCCTTTACTTGCAACGACCGAATGAACATGAAGAGAGAAATCTTTGCATTCTTTTTGTAACGACCAAACAAATGCGCAGAGAGAGGAATCTCTGTCGTCCTCTGCTTGCAGCGATTGAACGAACACGCAAAGAGACTCAGCGGAATCTCTGCCTTGCCGCGGACGAACATGAAGAGAGAATTCTTTGTATTCCTTTTGCAACGACCGAACGAGTATGCAGAGAAAGGAATCTTTGTCATCCTCCGTTCGCAACGACTGAATGAACAAGCTAGGAGACTCAGCGGAATCTCTGCCTTGCTACTGCAACAACCGAGCGAAATTAAATGAACATGAAGAAAGAGTTCTTTGCATTCTTTTTATAATGACCGAACGAGTGTGCAGAGAGAGGAAGCTCTCAGACTGTCATCCTCCGCTTGCAACGACTGAACAAACAAGCTAGGAGACTCAGCGGAATCTCTGCCTTGCTACTGCAACGACCGAGCGAAATCAAATGAACATGAAGAGAGAATTCTTTGCATTCTTTTTATAACGACCAAACGAGTGTGCAGAGAGAGGAAGCTCTGTCATCTTCCGCTTACAATGACTGAACGAACACGCTAGCAGACTCAGCGGAATCTCTGTCTTGTTACTGCAACAACCGAACGAAATCGAATGAACATGAAGAGAGAATTCTTTGCATTCCTTTGGATTTGCATACAATGACTGAACGAGTGTGCAGAGAGGGGAACCTGTGCCATTTTCTGCTTGCAACGACTGAACAGACATACAAGGAGACTCAGCCACGACTGAACCATCCTTCGTCTCTTTACTAAGATAATCAACGATCAAATAAACACGTAGAGACAGGACTTATCTTTACCTTGCTGCTGCCACCGGGTCTGAAAATGAATGCAGTGAGGGATTTCTGCCCTCTCCTATCTACAAGAAGGAATGAACGGAGAGAGAAGGATCTGTACGTTTCTCTATTTGCAAAGCAGAATGAATGTGAGAATGAGTGTAGAGGGGGATCTCTGCCCTATCCTATTTGCAAGAAGGAATGAATACAGAGAGAAGGATCTGTGTCCTTCATTGTCTGCAAGAAGGAAGGAATGCATAGAGGGAGCTTTGCTTTGGCTGTCTGCAAGGCGGGATAAATCTGAAAATCAATGCAGAGAACAATCTCTACGCTATCTATTCACAAGAAGTAAAGAAATTTCAATGCAGAGAGAGGGATCTGTGCACTTCTCTCTGGAAGGCGGGATAAATCTGAGAATGAATATAGAGAGCGATCTCTACACTATCCAATCTACAAGAAGCAAAGAATGCAGAGAGAGGGATCTGTGCGCTTCTCTCTGGGAGGTGGAATAAATCTGAGAATGGATGCAGAGAGGGATCTCTGTCCTGTCCTATCTATAAGAAGGAATGACTGCAGAAAGAGGGATCTGTACGCTTCTCTCTGGGAGGCAAAATGAATCTGAGAATGGATATAGAGAGGGATCTCTGTCCTATCCTATCTACAAGATGGAATGAATGTAGAGAGAGGGATCTATGAGCTTCTCTCTGAGAGGCGGAATAAATCTGAGAATTGATACAGAAAGGGATCTCTGTCCTATCCTATCAGCAAAACGGAATGAATGCAGAGAGAGGGATCTATGAGCTTTTCTTTCTGCGAGGTGGAATGAACCGGGAATGACTGCAGAGAGGGATCTCTATCCTTGGCCATCTATAAGAAGGAATGAATGTAGAGAGAGGGAATTGTGCGCTCCACTGTCTGCAGGAATTAAAGAATGTGTGCAAAGAGAGAGAGAGAGAGATCTGCACCTTTGCCTGTCTGCAAGCCAGAATGCATGCAGAGGATGGTTCATGGCCTTCAAAATTATCCCTGTCCGCAAAAAGGAGTAGATGCAGAGGGATTGATTCTTGCCTTTCACTGTCTGCAAGAAGGAGTGAATGCAGAGAGACGCATCTGTGCCCTTCGTTTTCTGCAAGAAAGGAATGAATACTGAGAGAGAGATCTGGATTCCCCTTGTCTGAAAGAAAGAATGAATGCAGATAGAGACCTTTGCCCTTGCCTCAAGCTGGCTACAAGCAAGCAGGAATGCAAAGAGGGATCTTGCCCTTCACTGTGTACAGAAAGAAAGGAATGCGGATGGATCTGTGTCTGCAAGGAGGAATGGATACAGAGAGAAGGATCTTTGCCCTTCGCTGCGTCTACAAAAGGAACGAATGGTCAGAGAGGGATTGGTGTGCTCCTTATCTGTATAAGAAGGAATGATTGCAGAGAGGGATCTTTGCCCTCGTCTGGGTACAAGCAAGAAGGGATGCAGATAAGGATTTTTACCCGTTATCATGTGTAAGAAGAAAGGAATGCAGAGGGATGAAGCGCGAGGGTTCTTACCATGGGTGCATCGGCCTGAGTTCTTCGCTTTGATCCCAAAAATTCTTCGACGACTCGTGTGGCCAAAGACTATAAAATGCGTTTACGAGGACGGCTTGGATGTTGAGGGATAAAACAGGGTATGTGCAATAGAAGGAAAAATATGTGTGGAGGAACCCGAGAACAGAATGCGTTCTCAATCAGGTGAAGCAGCATCAATATCACAGTGTGAACATGTGAAAAGTCTTAGAAATACGAAGACCAAAGACGCTCCGAGGCATGAAGGTTCTCACTCAGACTGTCTGGCTTGGTAATAATCGTATGCATAATGGCATATAAACAGAGTTTGCTCATTCACGGGGGCAAGAAGAATGTGGTATACGGTGACAGGAGACGAGAATATGCTCAGGAGCAAGCAGAATGCGTGTAGTCAGGGGACTGAGGAATGAGTGTGTGACTCGGTGATGATCCGGTGTGATCAATGACATGTTCGCATGGGCAAGAAGCAAAGACAATGTACGCAGGAGCACAAGTCAGAGAGAATGTACGCACGTGCACGAGTTAGAGAGAATGTATGCAGAGGCACGAGTCAGACAGAACATGTGCATGAGCACTAGTCAGAGAGAATGTGCGCACGGGTATGAGTTAGAGAGAATGTGCGCAGAGGCACGAGTCAGACAGAACGTGTATATGGGCACCAGTTAGAGAGGATGTGTGCACGGGCATGAGTCAGAGAGAATATAGTCAGGGGCACAAGGAATGGGTGCGAATTTATGTGACCGGGCGATGATCCGGTGTTATCATATATGCGGGGCACGAGTCAGACAGAATGTATGCAGAGGCACCAGTCAGAGAGAATGCATGCAGGGGCACGAGTCAGAGAGAATGTGCGCAGGGGCATGAGTCAGAGATGCGAATGTGTGTGACCGGGCAATGATCCGGTGTCATCATGTGTGTGGGGCATGAGTCAGACAGAATGCGGTAGGGGTATGAAGAATATGTGTTCACGGGGTACCGATTGAAACAGAGCTCCCACTCGACCTAACGCACGAAGAATGGGCAGGGGCAAAAAGGAGATTTCATACTTGACTCAAGGCTGTCACGAAGAATCTTTGTGCATAGAGGCATATGACAGAGTTTACGCTCGACTTAACGCATGAACAAGAAGAGAGTTCACCACTCAGCTCAAGAGTATGAGTGCGTGTGAACTAAGACTCAGTCACTTGTAGGCGACAAATAGATCTCACACTTGAGTCAAGGGCACAAAATGCATGGTGTGATAAAAGATATGAATATGAACCGCAGTCAAACCAATCTATCCTAAAATGAAGGAGGCTGGTTGCTAAGTGCTCATGGAGCCAGATCAAAGGAAGCGGACTCTTCCACATGAGGGGGTGTTCGTTCACTTTCACCGACTGTTTCACAGATGGTCTTTCAGATTCTCTTCTCTCACTGCTCTTGCTGTTGCTTCTGTTAGAATGTATCTTTCTTGCTGAAATATTGTTTAGAAACGTTGAGTGGCGGCGACATGTGGCGACGACGCTCAAACGCTCGGCTAAAGGCTCTACACATACCACTACGCCTTCCATACATGTACCCCGACCAAACTATAAACTATAAACGGATGAACGGAGTATAGAGGTGTATGAAATACACCTAACTAGTTAGGTGAGTGCCTCGGGGGGCCATTTAGGGGGTCGGCCATAATTTGATTGTTGCAAACCATCAGGGGCTTGGGCATGACTTGCCTGCATGGGCAAGTGGCTGGCGGGGGCCACGGCAACGCGCATAAAATGTGCTTTTCGGGACCACATACGTGTGGATATAATACATGCAACTCCCTGCGAGTCATTTGAGGGGCATACATCATGAAGTACGAGCGCGGATTGAGTTTAAATATGATTACGGCTCTGTGCGAGTTGCTTGAGGGGGATATTTTGGAATCAGGGCAATACCGTGATAGACAAACAGACAGACACCAAACCCCCCCCCCAAAAAATGAAAGAAATGCATTATGCAAGTGCGTGCGATCTCAGGGCCTCTCGGCTGATCTCAGCAGAGCTGAGCTACCCCCGAGGCGACACAAACTTTGTGTTTTAGCAATTTTGGAGATGGCCCCGGAAAACGAAGCGGGGGGCACTTACAAAACAAAAATACCCCAGCCTATGCATGTAATGTCTTTCACCAAAAAAAGGCCCCGGAAAGATCCCGCTCAGATGGTCCAAAAAAATATGAACCCGTCGCCATGCATGCGTGCATCAGATGGGTGACCCCGGAAAGCGACTGCGGAAAGGCTGAATTTGCGTCATGCATGCGTGTGTCAGAGCATACCCCCGGGCTTTTTTCCCGGGGAAAGGGGGGTTCCGCAGCTTTTCCCGCGGGGGGGGGGGG
>JAHBMJ010000068.1:12500-99399 GCA_018398765.1 Chromera velia | reverse complement strand
GGGGGGGGGGGGTCGGCGCGACTGCCCGATCGGCTGGCCGGCGTGCGTCAATCGTGAAGTTCTCATTTTTCTTGCTTTCCGGGGCCGTTCGCAAGCTTGCTTGCGTCAGATCCTTCCGATGACGCATGCATGCACGTGGAAGATATCAGAAGCGTGCGTCGTACTGTTGATCGAATTCTTGCGTGCCCTCGAATTCTCCGTTGGGGAGGAACCAATGACGACAGCTGACTTTGAGAATTCGAGTTTGTGGCCCAAATTGCAGAGGACCTTTTGGAACCTGAGTGCTTTGATCTCGGAAGCAAAACCGAGGGAAGTTATAGTCTTCACGTAGCCGTCTCCTTCTACGTTTCTTCTTTACCCCAGCACGTTCGACAGAAAATGACCAAACTCGCTGACCTCTGTCCGGAGACTGTCAAGATCAGTGCCACAGGCAAGGATGGGAAGACGGTCGAGATCGACCTTCCTGTCCTCTACCCTACGTGCGGGCCTCCGGCCATCGACATCAAGTCTCTGTACACCCAGACCGGGATGTTCACCCACGACCCTGGCTTCACTTCCACCAGCAGCTGCTCCTCAGACATCACCTTCATTGATGGACCTGCAGGTATTTTTAGCTGCATGGCTAGTGCATGTGTATGTACAACTTCGGACTTTCTTCGCTGGAGACGGGACGCTCATGTGATTTTCTTTCCCGTCTCCTTCTCTACCCCCTCCTTTTCTTCGAGCGTTTCTCTCCTAGCCTCTTTCGCCAACGAGATACAAGCAGGCACACTGCCAAAAAATAGTGGGGTGGAGCAGGTCGATATAGGGGTGTTAGAGGGAAGTCGCACAGTCTTCCTTTCTTCTATCCACCAGCTCCATGCAATGCCTGCAAATGCAGCACAACAGTACACAAGGCACTGTATGGAGAACAAAAGGTGTTTTCACACATTCCTGCAGGCATCTTGATGCACAGAGGGTACCGCATAGAGGACCTTGCGAAGCACGGTACTTACCTCGAAGTTGTGTACCTCCTTCTGAACGGTGAGCTGCCCACTGAGACTGAGTACACGAGTTTTGAAAGAGAGGTGGTGCACAAGATGCTGGTGCACGAGAGACTTCGGTCCTTCGTCCTTGGATTTCCCGACAATGCCCACCCAATGGCTGTCATGGTGGGAGTCGTGGGAGCCCTCTCCGCGTTCTACCACAACCAGAGTGCCCCTCCCACCCAACAGTCGGAATCAGATCACGCCACAGCAGCAATCAGGGTAGTTGCCAAACTTCCGACTATCGCCGCAATGTCCTACAAACACTCGAAAGGCCAGCCCTTCGTTTATCCGAAGGCCTCCCTCGGTTTCACTGCGAACTTCCTCCACATGCTGTACAGCACGCCGATGGAGGACTTTGAGATCCCGGAGGCATTTATCAAGACTATGGACACGCTCTTGATTCTGCACGCAGACCACGAACAGAACGCATCCACGAGTACGGTGCGAGTAGCAGGGTCCTCGGATGCCAACCCGATGGCGTGCATCGCCGCCGGAATCGCTTCCCTGTGGGGTCCTGCCCATGGAGGGGCGAATGAGGCTGTGATTGCGATGTTGCGTCAAATCGGCACAGAGGAGAATATTCCCAAATTCCTCGCGAGAGCGAAGGACAAGTCTGACCCGTTTCGACTGATGGGATTCGGCCACAGAGTGTACAAGAACTACGACCCGAGGGCGAAGGAGATGAGAAAGCTGGTGGACGCATGTATCGACGAGACGAGGAGGGCGGCGACAAAGTCTGTCAAGGAGGCGGACAGGAAGGAGGCAGACGAGATCGTTCGGCTTCTGCATTTGGCAACAGGTGCGTGGGTCCTGTGGCCCTGGGGCATTCATTCTCTCTGGTCATCAAACAGGAAATTTAATATAAATCATTCATTCATGCGTGCCAAACACATTCACGCACACATTACGTTGTGCTTCTCTTTCTTTCTCTCTGCGCGCGCGCGCGTGTGAGAGAGAGAGACAGACAGACAGACAGAAAGGCCCAGAGTCGACATGAAAGGGTGTACAAGTGAATGAATGAATGAATCAATGAATGAATTTGCTTCCGGCATGCTTCCAATTCCCACGGGGACAGGGTCAGGAAGGAGTTGGGGGTCTCCTGAGTGCACTCCATGGAGGTCCATGGGGGGTTTTTTCTTCCTTTCCCAGCTGACTCAGTGTGACGTGGAAACAAAGACACACGGACGAAAGAAAGAGTGTTTGGCATCCTTGTTTGGCATGGCAAATTGGACTGTCGGTTGGCCAATAATCCCGATGTCAGTCTGTTGGTCAGTGTACCTTTCTGCCTGTTAACAGAAGAGATGGACTGAAAGGCTTTGTGGGACCTGCAGGGGGCCACTTGGTCTTCCTTCTAAGTCGCACGAACTACGTGCAAACAGAATCCGTCGATGTGGATTGACACAGATTGAACGCACGACGCATTAATTATATTGATATTCTTCAATGCAGAGTTGGAGAAGCAGGCCATGGCGGATGATTACTTCGTCTCGCGGCGTTTGTTTCCCAACGTGGATTTCTACTCCGGAATTGCCCTGACTGCCATGCGCATACCCACCTCTATGTTCACTGTCATTTTTGCTCTCGGAAGATGTGTGGGGTGGATTACCCAGTGGAGGGAGTCGATAGAGGACAAAACGGCCGAGAGGAAAATCGCCAGACCGAGACAGGTCAGTCAGTCAGTCCCTGACAAAGATTCGGTGCAGAGCCAGCAAGCCAGCCTGACTGAAAGGTTTCAGACCAATGAGGGAAGGAAGAAGCAGAGGGGCAGGAGTCTTCGGGGGAGGAAGGAAGAGTGAAATTGCCTGACAGAACATATCTTGTTTTCCTAAAGGATATAGCGAGAAAAGAGTCAAGGTCTCCGAGGCGAACGAACGAAAAGCGGGAGAACAAAACGCTGTTGTCGGCTCGCTAAACTTCTCTTCTCCCCCTTCCCCTCTTTGCCTGCTCTGTCACCACTTATTCTTTGTTACCCGATCGAAAAGTCAGTATGCCTTGACCTTTCCTTCATTTTTGCCTTCTTCGCTTTCCAATTGAATGCACCGGAGCGCTCTCGGGGCAGAGATAACATGAAATCGACCAGGCAATCAACTAGCCGCACGCATTCTCTTGTTCTAATTCACGTGCCTGCCTGCCTGCCTGCCTGCCTGTCTGCCTGCCTGCCTGCTTGCTTGCAGGTCTACACAGGGCCTGCAGAGAAGAAATACGTCCCGATTTCAGAACGGGAGGCGGGAAGCCTGAACAGGAGTGTGTCGAGAGCTTTCACAGCAAGCGCTCTCGACAACACAGTCAGCGGGTACTTCTTCTAGGCCACCCAAGCACGCCCCCCTTCTTTCCTTCCTTCCTTCCTTCCTTCCTTGTCCACCTGACGGAAATGCCTCAAAATGCCACTTCTTCAAGGTGCCACTTGGCTGATGCTGATCGAAGTATCGTGAGAAGATCTTGAAGTCGGGCTGGTTTGAGGGTGGATGCCTCTGCGATTTTTTATCATCCTCTCTTCCACACTCAGTATCTCTCCCTCCCTCCCTTCCTTCCTTCCCCTTATTCCTTCATTCACTCCTTACTTCTTTCGTGTGTCGTGTTGCACGTCAGCTCTCTCCTTCTTTCGTGTTTCCCGACCTGAACTCTCCTTTCATCAGTTCCAATTTTTCTTATTTATCAATCAAAACCGGCCTCTGCATGTGGGAGGCACTGGTCTTGAAATCGGGTGTGGATATGTCGGCGCTAATGGGACACCCACCCTCTTTCTCAATCGATCGATCACCTGAGTTTTGCCTTTTTGAGGTCATCTTTCTGCGAAGCGAAAGGAAAGGCTGCTTCGGGGGGACAGCAACGGCCGGGAAAGGAAAGGAAATGAACTGTTTCATGGGAGAGGTGTTTAAAGGGACCAAGGCACTGAAGAAAAAAGGGAAAAGCGGCCCCACTCGAGCGAAGCGGGGTGCGTGGTGACGATGAAGATGATGGGGGTTGTTCGGAAAGGAAAATTGCATGGTCTTGTTCAACCAGTCTTCTCTTCTTGTCAGTTGCCGCTTCTATACGGGTCTACTAAGCCTTCTGGGCATCTTGCATGCAAGAGAGAGATCTAGAGGTCTTCTTTTCGATTTGAGAAACACGCGAGGCTACTGTCAGCCTGGAGATCTTTGCATGCATGGAGACATTCACGAAATGGAAAAGAGGGGGGGTGCGTGTGAAGGAAGAGACACGTTGAATGTTGGGGGGACGATTGAGTGTATCTCAGTCGCGGAGTTACTCTCTGCTCTCATTCTGCAAACTCTGCCGGTTTTCACCTCATTCTTTGGCAGTGAGTGGCTCGAGGGCTAGCTTTGTTTGTGCAACGGTTTCTGGTTTGTTCTAGCTCGGTGTGGTGCGTACGTATGCTTAAGCAGGAACAAGTCGGGTCTCATCAAAGTACATTCTGCGCCCCCCAATCTTAAAACTTGAAGGTCGCTGTTCAAACGGTCATGTGAGTTCTGACACTGTGACATTGTGCTGCCGTTAGGATCAAATAACAGAAAGAAATTCAGCTTCATGAACTGTTTGTCTTGCTTTTGATCTGCACATATATCTAGACACACTAGTAGGCTTGCATGAAGGCGTTCCCAGCCGGCTCCGTTCGAATTCGTTATACATGTGCATGCACTAGTGCATGCACGTATGAATACAAAAAAAAAATTGTTACGATTCATGTACTAATTAAGGTTTAAATATATGTCTAGATTAATGTTTTCTAATGTTACTTGAGTTTTATATATGTTACACACTAGATGACACATACATCTAGACATACATACACTATAACACTTGTATGTGATCATGCAATATAACTAGATCAATAGTTAGTTTTCATCATTAACTATTAGACTAAACTATAAAAAGAGAATGTGTTTAGTCTGAGAAGGTGGCCGGATTTAGCTGAATTCAAAAAATGTAGACAAGTGAGGATTTCACCATAAATTTTGCCTACTGCCTGCCGGTAGTGGCAGTGTCTATATTGATTTTTGCATTATACTCATTGAGGTGTTTGACTTCTTGAATTGCATAAACCAAACTTTGATCCCGTGTAATCCCCGTGTCCACTAGAGATATCATTTATCTTATTTTCTAGCTTTTTAAAAGTTTTTTTATTAGTTTATTTAACTGTTTCTTTTTTTTTCAAGCTCTAATTCAAGCCCTGCCATATATAGTGTACTTTTTATTGTTCTTCAATTTAAATAAAAAATGATGAATAAGTTGAGACCGTACATGTGTCAAAACTGACCTCTAAATGTAAGTTCCTGTGTTTGTATGAAATTGTAAGACAGCTGAACCTAAAGCTGACCCTCCGCAGTCATTTTTTAAGAACTAGTGTGGTGTTCTACCTCCCGGCGCCGTTCCGTCACCGCCGTTCGGTCTGTCTCGCATGCGCGCCGCTTTTGCTTCGATCGCCTCTCCAGACAGACAAACAGACAGACAGAGCTTTCCAGGGCCAGAGAGACAGAACCCGACGGTGGGCGATCGAAGCAAAGGCGGTGTGCATGCATGCAAGACGGACCGAACGGCGTCCGCCGCCGGGAGGTAGGACACCACACATAAAAAAAGAAAAAAAGTTTTTTTTTTTTTTAGAGTCGAGAGGTTTGACTTAAGTTCTGCGAGCTAGCGATGCATTCATTCAAGAGAGGAGTCGGATCAGAGGACAGACTGCTAGACAGACTCATGACCGGACAAACGGAATAAACGATTTCAGCAAGACGGCTGGGGGTGAATTAAATCTGACTGGTCCCCACGCAAATGCAAAGACAAGCTTTCCGGGGCCAGACACACAGAACCCGGCGGCGGGCGATCGAAGCAAAGATGGCACATATGCAAGACGGACTGAACGGCGGCGGTGGAACGCCGGGAGTTAGGACACCACACTAGGCGTATCACAGCAAAAAAAAAAGAAAAAAAAAGTAAACCTAGAAGTAAACCAGAATTAGCTTTAATTTTTTTTTTTTCTTTTTTTTTGTGTAACACCTAAGCAACAGTTATGCAACACCCAAATAACAGTTATATGCAACACTTGAACAACAGTTGTTTGTCACCGAACATCGCCGAAAAGAAAAAAAAAATAAGCGAGAATTGGCTTTTATTTTTTTTTTTTTGCTGTGATACGCCTAGTTTAAGAATTAAAGAAAACAACATAATTAAATCCAACAAATTTTAGTGAGCTTGCCTAGGAGCTAGCACTGGCTACCGAGATTAACCAAAGCATTGCATAGGTGCTGTACCTTCAGTGAAGTTGAACGTCGTCGTTTAGTACTGACAAAGAAAAGGAAATTGAACAGAAGAACCAAGTAGAACCAAATAAAAAGTAGGGGAGAGTAGATAGCAGGAAAAACATGAAAAGTCATTTCCAGAAGTGTCTTTATTTTAAAAGCAAGGGTAGAAAAACTAAAACTACTATTAAAGCGCATAGGGTGGTAATAGAGAGTGGGTCACATTAGACTTGTCATTGAATAGTAATAGGTCAGAACAATGCCTAGAACAGTGCTTACATTGTAACATCTGTCAGTTTTATTAATTATTCTATCTAGAATCCACAAGTCAGTGCACGATAGTGGGCCAAATATCATGAGATGCACATGCGATTAGATGCGCTGTTAAGTGCCTCTGTTCCAATAGTGATCCCCACTAGGGTCCCCAAGTGGATGCATGCTGTCTAGCGATTCAGGCGTGCTCGCATCTCAACAAGAAATCGGACGTCATTGGGAAGAGTTCCACCCCCCTGTACCCTCTTGACTGCTTCAAAAAGCAGCTCACGGGCGCGTGGTTCAGTTGGTGGAGGTTCCGATATGAAGTCCAAAATGCTTGTCAGACCGTTTGAGTTGCTCTGAGCCACTTGTTGGATGGACTGTTGACACGGAAAACCCGAAGACAGCCTCGTGTTTGGACGGGATGGAGAAAGAGACTGCTGACAGGACCGCATGGCCCCCTGATGACACTGTGGATGTGGTCCAATGAGTGGGCACATCGCAGGATGTGCGTGGGGAAGCTGGTTACTGGCAAAGACTGGGGTCGAATCAGGCAGACGATCGTTGATCGAGCCCCATCTCCATGAGTCTGTAATCAGAGCAGGGCGTGCAGGGGGAAGAGAAGAGGTGACGGGCTGGGGGTGGGGAAGGGGGATCGGGCGAGAGGTGACTTGCGAAAGAGAAGCGTCCACAAACGAGTGCGGTCTAGGGCTGCGGGGATGCCTAGGTATGATGACCGGAATAGCAGGGCAGTAGATGAGATGGGACTGGCTCGGCTGTTCTCTCTGATGGCTGGGAGGTACAGTGGCGGGCATTTGCGTTTCCATGGCTGGTCTGAAGGTTGGAGGTGCAGTCGGACGTTCATGCATCCTCAGCCCTTTTGCAGCATTGAGTGGCGGGACGGAGGTCGTGAGAGAGCAGTGAGCAGCAGCCGGAGTAGGGTGGAGGGCCAACACGGGAACGCATGTGAGGGGAATTGGTGTTGCAGAAAGGGGGGGCAGTGGGTAGGCGGCTTGGGTGTGACTCGGAGATAACCCTCCAGATGCTGTTGTGAGTGACTGTACCCGCGCTGTCGGTGTGCTGAGGGGCGCTTGCGGTTGGATCTTCTCAAGGCCGAAAGGACTTTTCCGTAAGGTCGATTGAGTGTGGTCGGGAGACTGGCCGTCCTTTCCCTGGATTGGTCTGGAAAAGTGTGGACCGGTATGAGGGGGTGCACTGAGCTGACATATTTGAGAGGAAGTGCCGGAGAGAACGGGAGCGCCGACCCCTGCTGCCGGGAGACCGTCTGTGCGAGAGGCCAATCCCGGTGCATGAAGGGATGTCAGAGCCATGAGGGAAGACGCTGGGGGTTCTTCCTCCTCCGGAAGAGAAACGGTAACGTTGACTTCGATTTGACCACTTCCGTCAGGCTGCATTTCTGTCGTCTGAATGTTCGAGAGAGGGTGTGTGTGGAGAGGATGAGTCAATGGGCTCTGGCTGGGGCCAGGAGGAGGAGCGTTCATAAGGGGAGATCGTGGGGGATTGACGGTGAGTGGCTGTGGAGTCATGGAGGTACTGACAGGAACATTAGAGTCCTCGCCAACACAGGAATGGAAGGATTCTACAGACATCTGCCGCTGCCCCAACCTCACTACGTCAGTGACATGCTCATCCCCCGCTTCCCTCACACTGCGAGTTGGAAGTTGGCCTTCCGGTTCGTCCCTGCAGGGCGTTGCCGATTCCCTCTTGGCCTCCTGCACCATCGGCTGCTGTCCTCCTAATGTCTGAAGTGCCGTCGTGAAGCACTCGGCTGGGGGGTCTTCGGGGAGCGTCGGAGGCTGCTTTCTGCTCTCTGTGTGTCTGTCTCTGTGTGCGTCCACCGGTTGAGATCGTTCCGGCTTCTTTTCTGGGACGGGCTCCAAAGGCCTCGAGGGAGGGAGGACGGCAGGGGTGCGAGGCCATGGAATTTTGTCAACAGGGGTGATGTCTTCAGGCGCACGCGGGTGGAATGGGGAAGTCAGTCTGGTGCTGTTTTCGAGTGCTATTCGGTCGGTCTCTTCTTTTTGCGTCATACTCTGTGTGACCTTTTTCTCTGCCCCTTTCTGTTCATGTGCTTGGACTGCAGGGGTTGGGGGCAGGTTCCCAAAACAACCGGAAGACGAAGGAGCGAGAATCGAAGCCAAAAAACTTCCCAGCGGCCCGGGTACACGAAATGGGCCACCGGAACTATATGCTTCCGGCGATATGGGGGGGTGGTCTTGGATGATCATCATCTCAGATGGTAGGGGGGGGGCACGCAGAGGCAAACGACCGGAAGGCACCTGAGGTTCCACGGCAGCAACGGCAGACGAAGAGGACGATGAAGAGGAAGAGGAAGAGGAGGACGACGGCATGGCAACACCAGGCTCATGAATCTGTGTCCCTTCGCGTGGAGGTCGCAGATTCTCTACTGTGCTGTCTTGCTCTGGGATTTGACTTTGACTTCCTTGCTTCCCTTCAACTTCTTGCTGCTCCCTCTGTCTTGTGGTTTCAATGGGGTCGGGTGTCCCATCCTCCCTCCCGACCTGAACTGGCTTTGAAGTCTCCACACCTGGAGTAACATCGTTTGATGTTGGGATATCAGGGGTGATCCCTTTTGATGTTGATACAGCACTGAGAGTGCCGAAGGGCCCATGGGAGGGGGGGGCTAGAGTTTGGGCAAGAAAAGCGTCGATGGGTGTGGGAACTCGAAAGGGGGCCCCGGAGGAGTATACATCCGGGGTGATCATAGGAGAGGTATCGGGGGTCATCGCACCTGGAGTTTTTATCGAAAGAAACCCGGTTTGTTTTCCTGATCTTTCAAGTTTTGCATCCGGAAGTTGAAGAGGGTGTACCTGTTGATGGTTTGCTTCTTGACTCTCCTCCCCTTTCAGAAGAGGTCGGGGCACATCTAGGGGATTAGTTACTTGGTTAGGCTCTTCCCCTTGCTCTTCTTTGTCGTTTTCTTTGAGAATCTCACGCAAAACCCCTTCCTCAGCTGTCTCTCCAAGAAAGGTCGACTGCGGAATCATGGCACGATCATTCACATCAAGTTCTCCTTTCTGATCATTCTCGCCCTCTTGTATCTGCCCCTCGGGCTGTTTCTCTGCACTCTCAGCCAGATTTGATCCCACGTGACCGTCCTCCTCCTTCTCTCCAAACTCCGTCTGACCCGCTTTGTGGGGTCCGGAGGGAATTTCAGCGGGCGTCTGTGATTGCTTTTTCTGCTCCGTCCGAGTCGGGAGAGTTCTCTCTTTTTGCTGATCCTCCTGTTGCTGCTGGTACTGGCGGTCTAGCGGACTCTGTTCTTGGTCTTCTGCAGAAGGGAGGAAAGAAGGAGAAACGGAGGAGACAGCCACGGAAGGGACTTCTGCAGCTAGAGGCTTTTCCTTTTCACTGACAGGTTGACGACTATCATCCAAACTGCTCTCTGACATGGGTAGCATGTTCTGTTCCAAACCCTCCTCTGGCGTGATCGAAGTCTTTCTCTTCTCCTCCCTCCCCGTAACAACAGGCTGGTCCTCCTCTTGACTCAACGTCTCTTTAACCAACATTCCGTTCCCCGTCTCCTCCATCGAAGTAATCGGTTGTGTCGGCGCTGGAGCCACCGTGAGAGACGGAGATGCAGATACGGAGGCAGAAGCAGAAGCAGGTACAGCCTGTGAATTCAGCGGAATCTGCGGAGGGTTTTTTTTTTCGTTGTCGGTTTCCTCCACAGGCAGACAATCATGAAAGGCTTCCACAGGATCCGGTTCTTCAACTCTTTTCTTCTGACCCTTCCGATCTAATTCGGCCTTTCCTTCTTCGTATGGCGTCTCCTTGATCGCCTCCAAAGGAGGGACCTTGCCTTGCTGGAGGGATTGCAAATGCGGTGGCGTGGTCTCCCGGCCTTCTCGCGCCTCCTGCATACGGGCACAGCAAAAAAGACGAGACGAGAAAGGCGCTGGTGAAAGCTGGGTGGTGCAATGGAAGAGAGCACTTCAAATTGTGAGGAGCACAAGATGAGAAAAGATGGGGGATCCGAGACGGAAACAACCAACAGGACACGAAGAAAAGGTCGTATAAAGAAAACAAAAAGCAACCAAAGAGGGGTCCTCTTTGCAGTTGCTGTCGTTCTTCAACCCTCCAAGACCCGCTTTCTGTTTCTTGACGCTTCCTACATGTATGAGTCTGTTCCTCTATATACACTTCTTCTCATGTGTGCATATTCCTGCACGTGGAGCTGAAGCTCTTTGCGGTTCCACTCACTCATTCTTGCTGTCTTTTTCTTTATTCGGCTCCCGTCAATCTCTACCTAACTTGATTGATTTTTTTTTTGGCTCGGCGAATCACCTCCTTCGACTCGCTGCCTGCATGTACTTGAGTACTGACCGGAACTTGCCGTCGTTTGCCAGCAGTTTCTTTACTCTCGAAGCCCCTCCTTCCCCCCTGCAGCCCCCTCCCCGGTCCTCCGTGGACCTTGTCGATGAAATCCCGCCACTCACTGACGGACGCAGCTGGAGGAGGCACGCGGGGCTCTTGCCTTGCCTCAATGCGCCGTGGAAGCCCCCCATCTCTCTGCGCTGTCCCTGCGCCGGAGGCCACAGGCTTGTGGAAAGCCATCACACTCATGCGACCGGCGCCCAGACGAGCCACGCGCAGGTCAGAAGACCGACGGTCTGTCATCGTCCACGCCTACGGGTCCTTTTCCAAAAGATGTTGTGCTTTGGTTTGCGGATTTGTCTCTAATTCGTCCTTGTTTGCCCAGCTCGTGTTGCCGTGCCCAGAATTCAATTGGCACTGGCACCCGCGATCCGAGCAGGCTCAAGGCAAGTGGTCAACCAACGCAATGACAACGGACAAGTCGATGAGCGCCCTTTACTTGCCGTACAGCGATGTCTTCGTTCAGACCCCCGCTCCTGGATTTATCACGTTCCAACCGAGCCGAGATCACTCAGCGATTAAATCATGTTCTTCTGCAGTTTTCAGAAGTAGCGGAAGTCTCTTTCTTGCGAGTTGTCTGTGTATGATGATGGGGTGAATCACTTTTGTTGTTCCGACTTCAGCTGAGAGGTGAATGAGTGCATGAGTGCCGTCGAATCGATCGAGTCACGCAGGCGATCTCAGGTCGAGATATGCAATGCATGAGGTCGACGGATGGATGGACGGACGTACCAGCAATGATGCATGCATTAATTCTTTCTTTTTTCTGCATGCATGCATGCACCGGCCACTGTCTGACCGCGTTCTTTGCAACATCTTTCCAACGCAGTCTCTTCTCGTCATCACGGTGGTGAAGACACAAAGCTAAGTATACAGGCGGGGGCATTTTCATATACATCACGAATCACAATGCTGACTCGATCGAATGCGTGAGGGCATGTATCCGGCTTACGCACAAATGTGCATGCTTGGATTTTCAAACAGTTGAACAGAAGTTGTTCCGTCACATCTGAGCAGACAGCAGCGTCTGTATCGGCGAGTAAGGAGAGAGACCGGCTTCTGGAGGAAGCCTCTTCTCTGTCTGCACACAAGGCGGTCAATCCTTCCATTTGCAGCAGTCACGAAGGAAACAGTTGGAGTGAGTCGGGAACAGCAAAATGTCGGACAATGACCAACCGTCAAGGTCAGACAGTAAGACACAAGGGACGTCAGGCTTCGGGACAAATAGGTCGGACTGCACCGATCAAAGCCAGGCCGGTAAAAGAGCGTACAGGGGCTTAAAAGATTTCTTCCACAAGCGCGTGACAGTCTTCAGAAGACTGTCAGATGCTTGGCATCGCTTGAGTTTGGTCTTCAAAGTCCTGCTGGCAATTGGATTCTTGGAGATGCTCATTATCGCAATGACGTACGCAGAATCTGCAGTGTTCACAGCAGCGTTCAACTACACGAGAATGGAGAAGGCGCGGCCGCAGCTCCATCTATTGGAAGTGACTTACGGTAAGTCTATGTCCATGGGCGGCTTGCCTGTAAGCGTGCCCAATTTCTGTCTCTCTCTGATTGTGTGGGTTTGCCAACAAGAGCTTTCCTTTCAATGTCGCTGCTCGTTCTGCATCGTGCACTTTCTTTATATTTGGGACGCCTTTCCTGCATCATTCTTGCCCTGAAATATAACTTTGCTTGTCCGAAGTGCTCCTCTTTTGCAATTGATTCCAGCTCCTTCCGTGTGACCGCCGGCTGGAAATGAAATTTAAAGTCGTTCTTGTCTCTCATTGGTGGGTGTATGGGGCTGTACCGGGACGCGTGAGCACAAAAGAATGCATGTAGCCGCAGATGGGTAGGAGGTCTAAGTCAAAGGCTCAGCACACAACAGTGAGAGTATTCTTACCGTCCATCCTATCCTCCGGAGCGAGCCATACATCGTGTCTTGCAGCGGTAGGCGAACAAGCAAACCTTAAATCAGTTTCACATCCATAAGTCACACTTTACAGCATAAGTTAATTTCGTGATTGGTCCGCCCGTCTGGCTGAATCCTTCGTGCAGGCCTGAAAATGGACCAGATTGGATTCGGGTTCAAAGGACAGTCCCGCAACCCCAACCACCGAGCCCTGCTGGCCGAGAGGGCACTGGGATCTTCGGCCAACTGGGCTGACATCGCGACGTATGAGGCCACCTCTCGGTCTGCATTGGCGGCTGAGATTACAAATCGAAAAATCGAGTATGCGACTTTGCTGGATGCCAACGGAATGATTGTTGTGAACGCCAATTCGAACAGAACTGGAGAGCTCTGGGATCCGGCGGGGCTGGTGACGATCATGAGGAATCACTGGAGCCTGGGCCAGATCAAGACAACGGAAATTTTGGCCTTCACAGATGTCAGAAGAGAGGTCCGTGACATGATCTTTTCTAGACAAACAGCTCAGTGGCCTCATTTGGGAGAAAGAAGTCTTTGCTTGTCCGCACCTTTTTTGGTTGCCTCTTTTGCACTGGACCTCCATATCTGTGTCCTTTTGCGTTTCCATTTCTTTGCAGTGGGTCTCGTTGTCAATGCCTGATCTTGTGTCAATGTCCGCATGTCTCTTTGTCCATAAACCTCTGGTGTCTTGATCAGCCGGTCTCTCAGCCAATGTGCACGCTTGAATGAATGAATGAATGCATGGATGGATGCGCAAATGAGCGCATGAACGAATGAATAAGGGAATGATTAAGCGAACGAACGAACGAAATGAATGGGTGTCTCGGGTGTGTGTGCCTGCAGAACCCGCCGATCCACAGAGAGAGGGATCAGGAGGCAGACCCCTCCCCCCCCCTCCATCCATGGGACACCGGGACGGACCCTCTGGTCAGATGGATGCTCACACCCATTGTCTCCAGTGGGAGTCTCCTGGGAATTCTGGTGGCAGGGGACATCGTGGATGGGAAGGCTGCAAGTCAGTCTGTCAGTCAGTCAGTCAGTCAGTCAGTCAGCCAGTCAGCCAGTCAGTCAGTCAGTCAGTCCAGTCAGTCAGTCAGTCAGTCCAGTCAGTCCAGTCCGTCAGTCCGTCAGTCCTTCCGTCAGTCAGTCAGTCCAGTCAGTCAGTCAGTCAGTCCGTGAGCCCGTCCGTCCGTCAGTCCGTCCTTCAGTCAGTCAGTCCAGTCAGTCAGTCAGTCCGTCAGTCATTCAGTCAGTCAGTCGATCATGCGTGCAGCCGACTCCCTCTCTCTCTCTCTCACACACACACACACACACGTTCACACACACACACACACACACACACACACACACTCGATCCATCGACTGATCGATCGATCGATCGATCAACCACTGGGACAAAATTAAATCAATTGGAATACAACAATGAACAGAAAAAAGGAATAGAGGTTGAATGAAGGCAGAGAAAAAAGAAAACAGTATGGATCACATATTTACTCTGCGTGTGCATGAATGTCTCTGTCTGTTTGCATGCGTCAGTCAATATGCGGAATGCACAGGAAGTGAGATCAAAAACCGCGGTAAGATTGCACCGACGAGAACCAGAAGGTATTCCTGAAGCTGTCCGCATGTGTGTGTGCGTGTGTTCGTGAGGAAGTCGGAGAATCTGTCCATCTACAAGTACTCACTTGTCTGTGGTGCCTGCGTGCAGTTCCTGAACGAGTTGTGAACGCTCTGGGAAGTGGATATGCAGCAGTGTACCTCTCCTTCCCGGGGGTTGACGGGCCCCGGCTCGTGACAGAGTTCTACAAAAGTAACGGGTTTCCTAGAGCGTCGCAAATTGAACTGGGTGATGACGCGCAAAACGTCTGTCTGCCTGTCTGTCTCTATGAATCTGCCAGCTTGCTTGTCTGTCTTCTGTCCGTCCATCTGTTCGCTTGTCGGTATGTCTGCCTGTTCGCCTGCCTTCTCTGTTGTTTTCAAAAAAGAAGGGAAAAAAAAGAAAGTCCCGCAGTCTGACTTTTTGATTTTTTCCCGGTCTGTCTGTGTGCCGGCCTGCCGGTTTGTTTGTCCATTTGTCTGGATGTCTGTTTAGCTATTTGTGTCTTACTTTGTCCGTTTGTCTGCACAAAGGCTTGCCCTTTCTCGTTGTGCGTATCCGTTGTCTCGTTGCTCCTGTGCTACAGTCCATCTGTTTGCTCCCAGCGCTGCACTGTCGATGCATGAATGTCTTTCGTCGATCGATTCATAGACCAATTCTCTCTCATGTGACCATAACCTTGACGCATATGAATGCATATGGCTTGACAACTGCATGTGCAGCTAGTGAATCGTCTCCAAGCAGTTTCTGACCATAGGAGAACAGTATGGGGGACTGGCAGAGTCGACGATCAGGAGATCATTCTGCTGGGAAAGAGGATCAACCCACGCTTGTTTGAGAATACCGAAGCACCCGATGAAAACGCAGTGCTCCGTAAGACTGGGTCTGCTTTTATCGTTCGTGGTCTCTTTGTTGAAAGAGAGGACACCCGTCAGTCCTTCACCATCATCAGAGTCCTTGAGGCCCTCAGTCGCGCTGCAGACATTATTGGTGTGATCTTCGTCTTCACAGGGGCGCTCTTGCCCGTGTGGAGAGCTGCAAAGCCCGCCAGAGCGTATCTGACCAACAGGGAGGAGTTGTACAGACTCGCCAACCAAAATCAACCATTGTACCAGAGCAAGAGGGTCGAGGCAGAAAAACTGGCGAAACAAAAGCAGTTGGAAGAGAAAATGAGAAAAAAGAAATTGGCAGCACAAAAACGCCCCCAGCCGATGAACAATCAAGCGGCGGCAAAATACAATCGTCAGACTTCAGTAGGCTCTGACCATTTGTCTGACTTTTTCAATGATGAGGAGATCGAGCTGCGAGTGAAGGATTTGCGACGGTCAGTAATCTCTGACAGACATCAATTTTTGAAGGCTGTGTGCCACTGGCGTCTCCCGTCTCTCCGCACACTTCTTTTGGACTCCCTCGTCTCTGTCGTCGGCCTCTCGCTGATGGTCATGACTTTGTACCTCAGTCTGAATCTGATGACAGCAAACCTCGAGAGTCAGGCGGTCGACGAGGCCAATATGCTCTCCATCGCATACATGATCAAGGTCAGTCAATCAGACGGACTACATGTTTCTTCTTCTGCCTTGTTTCCTTTATGTACATCAGACAGACAGACAGACAGACGCACTCAAAAACAGCCCGACAGACAGAGAAACAGACAGACCGCTGGATAGCTCGACAGAAAAACATTTAGCTTGATTATTATCCAATTTGCCTTCCCCCAAACACGGTAAGCGAAGATAGGGAGTGAAAGAGATGGAGTTGCTCTGGTTGACTGTGGTTTTGGCCTTCTTCCCTTTCTCCTGTGAATTGCCTAAGCTGGTGAGTGAGGCATTGCTTATCAGTTGACAGATGATCTTCCGAGAGAATGAAGGAGCGAGCTGGTAAATGAATGCATTGGTGAGTATTTCTCTGGGAAAGTGCATGGCTCGATGAACCCACCATCAACTTTCTATCATTTGGGAATGAATGAATGAATGAATGAATGAATGAATGAGTGAGTGAGTGAGTGAGTGAGTGAGTGAAATAGTGGTTGAATGGGTGGGTGAGTGCAGGTGAACCAGATGGCTTTTGGATTTCGTGGCGTCTCCAACAACGCGGCGGTGCGGACAGTCTCCTCTCTGACCTCTCCCTCAGAGGTCGCCTCTTCGTCGAGTCTTAGCTCGGTCAGGAGCGCACTGAATGGAGAAGTCAACGTGAGGAAAATTGAGGTCGCCATGATGGTCAAGGTGAGTCTTTCCGTTGGAAAGGAAAGTCGAGCACAGGCCTCAGGGTGTGCTCCAGATTGGTGAGTATCTGGTGACTAAATTTCATTCGAAGCCTCGTGAGATGGAGATCAAAAAGTGTAGAAACAGTCTCTGGAGAATTTTCAATGGAGAAAAAGGGCACAAAGAAGATACAAAAAAACTTCCATCCGTGCAAATATGTTGTGCGCGTAGTGGCATTCGAGTTTCAATTCTCCACGGGGTCTAGCGACCTCTTCAGAGAAGGCCTCCAACTTGCGATGACTGACCGAAGTACTATACATCCATTTCTGAAAGAATAATGTAAGAGAAATTAAATGAAAAGTCTCGACCTGCTTTGGGGCTAGAAAGAGAGAGCAGCTCGGTCAAAGAAACAGTCAGAGGGAAAGGAGGGTACCGGAAAACGGGAAAGCGTCCGGACAGCAGAGTCAAATCAAACCCACTCAAGTGAAACAAAGACTGATGTCGCTGTACATCTCCCTTTGCGTATGCGCATACTGCTCTTTGTGGATGCGAATCTTTGGTCGGAGCTTCATTATACATACCACCTCTACATCTCACCTGCTAGTCTCTCTCTCTCTCTCTCTCTCTCTCTCTCTTGCTGTGTATTCCTTCCCTCAGGTGCCAGATTTGTGGGTCATGGCTGTTGCGACCTCTCTCGACCAGAGCTTTGAGGGATCCAAGTACACGTACAACGACCTACCACAGCGCGTTGTGAACACCAAAAAGCAGATCATTGCAACCGACGCGATCACATTTGCCGACGTCAAACCCCTCGGATCCCCCGAGTGGGATGACAAGCTGGCTCTTCTAGGGTACACCGGTCTCTCGGACACTGACGCGGAGTTTTCAGTCTCCAAACTGTCGGCAGCTGACATCTGCCAGGAGGACACAGCGCCTATTGTCGGCAGGTCGGTCTCTCCTCGAAAGAAAGAAATAAGAGAAACGACCTGGGTGTCTGCTATGATCGCTTTGGGCGCACCTTTCCGATCTGCGTAGCTGGTATCGAGTATTCACACCGAAGTGAACCTGGATGGATGCACACCACCAGACTGAAGGAAGATTTGCTGTGAATCATCCTTGCATCGAGAGTGGGTAGAGAAATCCATAACCAGAAGGCAGTCTCGTGAGAGAATTATTTGAAGCATACTGAAGAGCCTCAATGCTTTATGCCAAACTGCCGGTTGACCAAGTACAGAGAGTGATCGAGGCTTATCATTATAAAGACACAGATAGAAGTCAGGCGACAAAAGAAACACGTGCACGAATATGCGCATGATGCAGATTTACTGCAACCCCGGTGTACGCGTCCAGCGACACCACAAAGTCGGGTGCAGTGGAAGCTGTCCTGATCTCTGCCGATATGCTGAATGGCAAAACGGCGATCAACGAATGGTCCATGACGGCCTTTCAGAGGGGGTATGTAGCCATCTACATCCTCGCAGACACGAACGGAGACGGTATCCGAGAACCGGTTCTTCTGGGATCTCTTCTTTCGGAGCCTCCATCTCTCACAATGGGCGGAGAGATTTTGGCCGGTTTGCGACAGCTGGTCGAACCAGAGAGGGAGTTGGAGAGAGCACAGGAAGCATACGACGCCAGCGAGCTGCGTGTGGATGTGGACATTGCAGAAGGCCAAGAGACGGCACTGAAGGACCTGCTGCGAGACGCCGAGACGGGGACGCAACGATCGATTATGATGGACCTGAGGGACAGACAGTATTTTGTCTCGGCAGTCCAGGTGAGTGGATCTGCCGTCCTTCCTGTGTTTCCTGGCACGTACTTTTGTTCCTAAATTGCTCTGTCTTTTCGAAGGGGGGTATGTCTTTGAGGAGTCAATCAGGAAGGTGGTAGAGCGTGGACTGAGGTGTAGATCTGTAACTACTCTTGAGAGAGGTTCATGTTTCGTGGGTGTGCATGGCTGCGGATCGACTCATTTGCCTTCTTGCATCGACAGAATGCCCAAAGGCTTCCCTACTCGAACTCCCCTGTCACCTTGCATTCGGCTTCTCAGTTCACTCAGAGAGTCTCCGATGCACATCACACTCGACAACGGCGCACCGGTTGAAACCTCATTCTGTTCGAAGGGCATTTCGTCTCAGAGGCTGTTTTCTTTATTTCAGGAAACAGAGATCAGATCTCGCGTGGCAGTTTGTTTCAAGAAGAGGAAACTGCTTTCATACAATCCTGGAGCCTGTCTCACAGAAGGTCTTTTCCTTCACTCTGTTCGCACGATCTAAGTCGACACATTGTTTCCCTGTTCCATTTTTCACACATTTTGCGCACATGTGAGTAGAAATCAATCAATTCTGTGTGAATTTTCACGCTCGCGCAGGCACCCCCCGACTTGATCAACTTTGTCCCGACCTCGGAGCGCTACGATGCCGTCTTTCTCGTCCGGGGGGTCTGGACAGGCGAGGACAACCCCACGAGGTGAGAGGCCAAATACTGACGCACGCATTGGAAGGCTGTGGTCATCAAGCTGTCTGACGCGGATTGCATCCTTTTCTCCTCACTCCTGTGTCTGCACGCTTGTCGGGTTCTTCAAACCTCAGTTGGGCCGAACATCTTTCTCGTCATTCCACCATACTTCTGTCTGTCTCTTCTTTAAATTTGAATCGACGAAACTGCAGCTAGAGAGATGGGGGAGGGACATTGAGGGAGAGAAAAATGGACCGATGGATACATAAATAGATGGCTTCACATAAATGCATGCCTTTATTTTGCGGTTGTTGCTTGACTTCTGTTGATGATTGCAGGGCCCTTCGAATCACGTCGATGACGGTGATTCTGTTTCTGGCCCTCACAATTAAAATTGCGGGGGGATTTTTTGTCTGGCGCCGCGTGGCTGGACCCTTGCAGCACGCTCTGTTGGGTATTCGGGCAATGCTGGCGGGTCTATCGGACGAGACAGTGCTGAAACGGGCCAAAAGAGTCGAAGCGATCGGTCTGCAGATTGAGCCCTACCCTCTGACTCGAGATCCTGTGGCCTTCTGCTGGTATGTCCCTCTCCTAGCTTTCTCGCTGCTTTTCTTCCCTTTTTGTAGCTGTTTTTTGTTTCTTCATGTCGTTTTGATGACCTCACTCTCTGCAATTCTTTTTGCAAATGCACGCGTTTGCCTCTTCAATCATTGCCTTTCCAAATCAATTGAACGATCCATCTCCTTGAGTTCGATATGAATGACAAACATGACAACGTGAGTGAAGAAACAGGATAACGGTTTTGTCGTTCATGTCAAAGAAAGAGGGTTCCTTTCGGGGACGTTTTGTTTGCAGGTTCATCCTGAAATACGAACGAATTCTTTTCGACATGGAGATGAAAGAGGAAAATCGACTTGTGAAAATGCTGAGAAAGTTTTATCCCCAGCTTTTGAGAAGAAAAATCAGCAGACCTTGGTGCTGTCTGTGCTCATCGTGTGGGGGCATTGAGGTTATAGGGGCGGACGGAGAGGACGAAGAAGACGACCTCTTCACACCAAGAAGCAGAAAGGGAAAGGCAGATGTCAGTCAGTCAGCCAGGAAGGCATTTAGGCAAGCGAGGAAGCACAGACACTCTGGCGATCTTCTGTCTGCGTGTCTGTGCCTTTTTGTTTTTCTGTGAGTGCTTTTAAGTCCGTGCACGTCTCTTCTCCGTTCGACGTTCTTCTTTCTCGATCTGTGCGTCGTCTCAAGCTCCCCTGCATTCTTTTCTCTTCTCTTTTTTTTTCCTCTCTCCCTCTCCATATAATATTCACATATATACATATATGCGTGACTTTGTGAGTGGGTGCCGTCAGCTTTCTGGGCCGTGCCTTTGTCTCCATGCATTCGCGTCGATTTGTTGCCTTTCCTATTTTCTTCATGCAACCACTTGCTATTGTTTGATGCGAAATCGCGCATCAGCCATGGACAAAGGGAGCTTGCAGCAAAAGTGCTGCCACCCAGCCATGCAGTGCATCATCATTCAATTCCTCCTAGCTGTAGTGCATGGTGATATCCGAATTTAAAAACCTCACAAAGATGTGCTTTGTTTTGCCCTGTGGGCGCACGTATCTGTATCTCTTGGTCCATTTTCTCTGACTATCATTGTCTTCCTTCTTCCTTCGTTGATCGATTGATCTCTCTAATTGCAGAATAAAAGAAGGTCCTCATTCAGGGAGGAAGATTCGCTTCAGAGCTCGTCTCATAACAGTCAGAGCCCCGATCACCAAGGGCCTCCAGACCCTTCCCGAATTTTGATGGGAGACGAGAACGAGCAGGGCGAGGTATTGGCTGTCGAAGTCTTCTCTCCGTACGCGGACATGCCGGTGGGAGAACATCCCCTGAGGCCGAGAGGGGAGGGGGCACTAAGGCGTTCGAGCTCCCGACTGCCTGGGGCGCCTCCACGGTTAGAAAAGAGGGAGTCCCGTGCGAGGTTTTTCACCCTGCCTGTTTCTCCTAATGCTGCAACCTCAAGTGCTGTTTCATTTAAGGGCAGCCTAAGCCCCAACGGGATCGTTGAAGGAGAGGACCCGAGTCACTCTCCTTCTCCTTCTCGGCGACAACAATCAGACTTTCCCTCGGGTCTCAGAGAGATTCCTGTCTCCCGTGAGACCAGCCCCGAGAAAGCAAAGCGATCACTTCCAGGCCGTCCACGCATTCCTTCTGATTTTTCTGCAAGCCCTCGCAGCAGTACAGACAGAAGAGCAAGCAGTACGGACAGAAGAGCCAGTGCCCTCAGTCAGCCAGTGGATTCGTTGCGGCACGACGAGGCCGCACCGATGCCCCCGGACACAGAGGGTCTCGACAGCAGTCAACTTCAGGAAAGCGAACGGCAAGGGGAGGGAGAGGGAGAGGAGCGGGAATGGAAATGCAGTCAGGAAGACGTGCCAGACGACGAACCGGCACCGCATCTTTCTCGTGAACATAGTCCGACTATATGACTGAATGATTGACTGACGGAATGAGTGACTCTGTCGACCGAGGGATGTGTATGTATGTATATTTGTGTGTACGCGCGTGCATATGTGGTCGGAAACTTTGAGGGGAGCGTACGTTTGTTCCGTCGATTTGCTTCACTCCTCGTTCTAGTTCCACACACTGAGTCAGTGCAAATGATGTTTGCCTTTTTGTCTCTTATCATCTCTCTCTCGTTTCCTTCCTGTGCCAGAGAGGGCGAGAAAAAAGAGCATACATTCAGGCATCCTTCGTTCCCCTAACTGTCGAGTCTTGCTGTACGTAGGCGGACACGTGCATGTTGGAGTCGAGCAGCAAAATCAAAGCTCAAAAAAATAACTTGAGCGATCGTCTCCGCTGGACAATCAGTCAAAGCAGTCTCTCTCTTTCTCTCTCTCTCTGTCTCTCGACCGACAGGAAAGAAACCAGACAATGTGCAGCCCGTCTGTTCTTCTCTTCTCTTCCTTTCTCTCTCCTCTCTTTGCTGATCGCATTTAAGAACCTTCGCAGTGAAGGGAGGCACTTGTGTGCTTTCTCTGGGACCTCTATGCTTCTCGCTACGTGAAAGTGGATCTTCCCAAATTTTCAAGGAGCAGAACCAAAAGAGGTCAGGAGCAGCACTTGACTGGCTTGTCATCCACATAAGTTTCTAAGTCAGCCAGTCAGTCTGTCTCTTTTCTTTTGGTGTTCGGTAGCCCCAAGCAAACCCATGCATGATCCATTCACCCCCTCTCACACATGAACGCACGGAATGATGCACAAAAGCCCGATTGTCTGTATCCCCATTCCGTCTCTCTCAATGGTATTCCGACAAAGAACTGGCAAACAAAAGTACGTGAAGGGATTGAAAATTCAAAGGGGTGTCCTTCTTTATCAATGAGAAATTGCTGCGCATGTTGACATCCTTCCAATTGAATGCAGATGAGAACACAGAAAAAAGATTGGCAAATAGAGGCCCTCGGACTCAAGAAAGAAAGGACAGAAAGAAAGAAAGAACGAAAGAAAGAAAGAAAGAAAAAAAGAAAAAAGAAAAAAAGAAAGAAAGAAAGAAAGAAATGGAAAGAAAGAGAGACAAAGACAGAGAGAGGAAGAGAGAGGAAGAGAGAGAAAAAAAAAGGGGACAAAGTTCAAAGAACTTACTGTCTACTTTCGTCCTTTGTTTCTAGACAGTAATTCCGTCCGTCAACGATTCTTTTGTGTCTACGGATTCTTTTTGTCTGCTTCTCCATCTGTACGCTTACAAATTAATTGTATCCTTCCAGCAGCATCTTGCATGTTTGCGCTCCGGGTAAGACTTTTCCTTCCTTCTCGTTTGTAGCGGGCCAGCGCCTGGCCAAGTGACTGATTGCTGCTTCCGTCTTGTTTTCTCTTCTGTCTGTCACAAGGTCTGTCACCTCTTCCCTTCTTCTTCTCCTTGGAAAAACAAATTCGGAATGGTGGATTGCTGCACATGGCAACTCTATAAAGATCGCCAAAGAGGCAGGTAGTCGCACTTGATGTCAGGAAGTGAACACGATGAAGGAAAGAGTATGGTTACTCTCACCAGCCAGATCAAGTACAGAGGGAGGAGAAAGAAACTGTTATTAACTAGGTTATTAACTTGAATACTGATAAAGAACACTGACAGAGCAGTCCGATTACATGATGGCAATGGCAGGGCACGCACTGTGGCGCTTTCTTGCTTCAGTGTTGAGTCTGTTCACAAAAATTCGACATTTTAAAATTTAAATTTTAAATTTTTTTTACGACACTGCCTTATATAATATGTTTAGTGACCAGCATTCGCTTGGTTCATCTAGTGCCAAACTAGTGGTTCATTTTGCTTTTGAACATAATAAGATGAAACCAGACATATGCTTAATTCTTTAGATATTGTAAATTAAAGTGAACAAGATGTTTTTTAGTAACTTGATCGACCTCCACTTAATTGGAGTTACGTAACGGATACATGTATCTATATATAGTATATCAGCATTTGTATCAATCAATCAATTTATTTTTTTTTACTATAGTAATTGTCAGAGAAAAATTAATTTTTCAAGCTCTTGAATTTTAGTAAATAATACTCGTTCACGCCTTTTATTTCAGAACGAGCAGTAGAATAAGTACCATTCGATACGTACAATTATTAAAATATTATTAGTATTATTTAGATTTTTGTACACCGTGTTATGTACATCTTTCAATAATTATATATATCAATATCAAAACTGTAAGTAAAATTATAAACAACGTGCAGTAAAAGTGAATAACGTGCAGTAAAAGAAAGTTTTATTAAAATTTTGTCGCACCATTGTATACCATTATAAAAAGGACCTTTGAAACACACCTTTCTAATATCAGCCTGAATTGCTAAAGGTTCTAAGTTTTTTTTGCTTGATTATAATTGGTGTCACGTGTTAATGTTTGATAAAATTCTATATGTTGCTTATATATTATGTCGATCACTCAGCTTTCCATTTGTCCTTCAATGGTCTCATTACTTTTTTTTTGCCCCTTTGCCTGCGGTTGCGGGGGGTTCGGGTTGTTTTTCCGTCTCTTCAATCGGTGGAGGCTCTTTCTTTTTCGATGTGCCCTCGCCATCGCTGTCCTCCTCTGCTGCTGCTGCCTCCAGAAGCTGGGAGTGCATCTTCGCCCAGCTGCCTGCAAGCGCCAACTCTGCAGATCTCATCTGAGAGAGACGGGAGAGCGCAGCTGCAGCTTCTTGGAGAAGTCGGGATTTGAACTGGAGAAAAGCCTCATTGCGGCTTTTAAAAACTGCCTTGTGCAAAACAGACTGCTTCGATGTTATCGTTGTTGCACGCTCTGCTGCTTCCTTCAAGGCCGTCTCCTCAAGCTCACGGTCCCGAATCTCTTGTGCCTCCTCCTCAGAAATCCCGGTCTCTCCCTCCCCGCTCCCTTCGGCAGCTTTCTCCTTCTGCTGTGGTGCCTGTGCCTGCTTCTTTTGCTCTTCTACCCCCCCCTTTTCCTCCTTCTCCTGGTCATTCTGCTGTGGTTGCCAGGAAGTCCAACCTGAGGGCAAAGCAAGGTCTGCCAGAGATAGGGGGGCCCAGGACTTGTCGGGTAACTCCTGCGGCACCGCAGCCATCACCTCCGGATCCTCTCCCACGCTGATGGGGTCAAAGTGGGTGGGCAGAGGTATGGCGTCAATCGCCTGGAGGAGAGCGACGAAGTGGGACGTGCACTCGACGTGAATCTGCCGTGCGGCCGCTCTGAGAGCTTGCCGTGTTCGGAAGAAGGAGTCTCTCAGACGCTCAGTCGACTTCTCAGCTCGTTCCCGCTCCTGCAAGGAGAGAACAAAAGAATCTCGATCAAATGCCCGGGGCAGGAGTAAAGGTCGAAAAACATTCCGTCCATCGGTTCTACTGTCCCATACTCATCCACAAAAATTCTTGTGCACTGAGGATCTCTAATAGAATTATCTCAGAGAGACGTCAACGAAAGTTCAGCTGTACTTGAGCTCACACTCACCTGTGCACACAAGGCCTCGAGTTTTGCAGCTTTGTTGGGATTTGCGAGTGCTGGTGTCATTTGTCTCTCATTGGCACTTCTTTCGGTCATCGTCTGTTCGAAGAGGGCATCGATCTCAGCTCGAAGTCCGGCTATGTTTGAGATCATCTGCGCCTGCCTCCTCTGCTGCAATTCTTTAAAGAGAGAGGCTGAAGCCCTCGTCAATGGGCCATCAGGAAGTCTGAGGAGACGGGAGAGAACGAAAATATCCCGAGCCATCTTCTTTCTCTCGGACTCGGCAGAGACGCGGACCTGTACACACATGCATTTCGCCTCTCATTTATTCATTCGTCTTCTATTCGGGTGCCTTCTCATTCATCCATCCATTCATTTACTCGCTCACTCATTCACTCGCGCACTCGTCTGACCATACATTCCTTTACCTATGCACAGGTTTATGAAGTCAATCATGTCTACATTCGTGAAGAGCGCATTCGTGCTTCGGCTCTTGAATCTATCCTTCTCGACAGGGGAATTGGCCTTTGTGCGGAGTGCATGGGCGTAGAGAGGGAGAGTGAAAAGACCCCACAGAAAGAAGCTTGAGAACAGTAAAAAAAATATGACAGAGGCAGACAGATAAGCCGATGGACTGACAGATGTTGGAACAGACAGACCCTCGAAAAACAGGACACAAGCATCTGAGAATAGAATCTCACAAAATCACTGACTTGGGCCAAGAAGGAGGAAAGGAAATCGGGAAGTTCTTTTCCGTTGAATTGTTTTTTTGCCTCCTGGTCAATTTCTTCAACGGCTGTCGGAAGGTCTGGTGAGAGATCGGCCTGGATGCCCCCGAGGAGACGGAACCGGACGCCCTCAAATAGATCGGCCTGAAGTCGCAAGACCTCTCTCCTTTCTTCGTCCACCCCCTCCCCCTCTTTCTTCTCCTCACTCAACAACATCAAGTCCTCACTCACTAACGTGACACACGACATCAATCCGGGCTGCCCATCTTTCACCCCAAATCGGTCCTTGATCGCATCTGCCTTCAAACTCTGCAGCTGACGGCAAATGACTCGAACGAACTCTGCAAGGAAAAATGTCATACCGCGTAGCTCGGCAGCCAGGGGCAGCGCCCCACGCTCACGTAGTTGAGACCCGGAACGCGTCTCTAGAAGTCCCCTGTCTTCGTCAACTCGGAGGGCGCTTTTCCGTGTCGACGTTCCGGGCCCTGAGCCTCCAAGCGGTCTGGAAAGGGACAGCGTCTCTGGGGTTGCCCAACCTAGTGCTAGGGCCTCTTCCATCGTCTCTTCAGCCGCAAAGTCGTGCTTCCTCCCCGTCATCACATACCTGCATGCTCTCCAATCATGTAGCGTATGCAAGAAGGAAGGTGGTCAGACAGAAAAGGTCACCGAAATGATCGAACAGAATTCTTGAGAGTTGAGCATCTGTCGGGCGCTTCATCGCATACTTATGAGCACGTGCACACATACATAATGCATCTGTTTGTGTTCATAAGATCTTCGTTCAACCTCTTGTTTGGCACTGATGATCAACTGACTGACCTGATGGCATCCTCAGAGTCGGTTTCCCCCAGTTGCGAGTACCTTCTCACAAACCCCCGGAGGCCTCTGAGTGCCCCGACGAACTTGGACATCAAAGTGCGAATCTTTTCTTGCACCTGCCGTCTGGGGGCACCGTGCTTCTGTCCAAGTCCCTCACGGGCGCACAGACTTTCCACAGCCTCGGCATGAGACTTCTCAAACGCCCTGAACGGAGACGGCTCCGCTCCCGCTCCCCCCTCTCCATCCGCAGCGTCGACAGAAGCCACGAGTGCCCTCATTTCCTCCAACACAGCCGCTCTTTCGACTGCCGTCTCGTCAAGAGAGGAGTCGAACCCTGACAGTTCCTCGGAAAAGAAGTCAACTTCACAGGGTGACACGTCGGGCTGTCTTCGTGCGGCCGCGAGGAATTCTGTGTTTGCTGCTTTCAGCTGCTCAATGGCGGGGCCTGCCGCGTCCTCGAGCAGCTGCAGCAGGGGACGGACGGAGGCGTGGAAGATGCGCTTAGCCTCTTTGGCCTCTGTCATGCGTGCGTTGAGAGGGGCAAGGGCCGCACAAGCAGGCAGAGACTCTGTGAGAGACTCCAGAGATGCCCGCATCTTCTCCTCGAGTTTTTTGATCTCCTCGACAGCCTCTGCGGCTCTGTCTCTCTTCTGTTTGTTTCTCTCCAGAAGAGACAGGAGGTGACGCTCGTACCTGATCAGCACCATTCATGATGCATACGTATGTATGTGCGTATATGTGTGTGTATGTTTATGTATGTTTATGTATCTGTATGACTCTGCGTCTGCTCGCATTTCACAGACGACGAATTGTGTATGCATTTTTGACATACAAGGGAAAGAAAGAGAAGGTGATGATCGCCTCCCAACTCAGCAGGACATCCAAAAAGAGAGAGGAGTCGGACGCAAGGACCCTTCAAAGGAAAATGAAGAAAAAAAAAGCCCCTGCCTTTTCGTGATCAAAGAACTCGTTTCTGGGAGATGCAAATTAAGGGAAAAAACAGTATCAGCGTCCAGCACCGTTGCACGGAAGGTGAACAAAGAAAAGGAAAGATGGAGTAAGAGAGATGCACTGCGGAGCTAGAATATTCCAAATGGTCCCCGTCCAAGTAGGTGCCAACCTTTTTCTGTGTTCTGCAATCTCTCTCCTTCGCGGCTTCACCCACTCTTGCTGGATCGTGCCCGGCCGATTCACGTGTCTGCATTCATCGAGTACAGTCATGCAGTCAAGGAGACAGACAGAAACAATCAGCACGCATGTGGTGCTTCCACGCATACATGGACGGCCTTCATGCGCGCCGCCATCGACGGACGGCCTTCAAAGCGTTTGCATTGAAAGAAAGAAAGACAGAGTCAAAGAAGATCGCACGGGACAACTGCATTGGAACAAAGGTGCGGCGGTAAGGCACTTGCCACCGATGTTGCATTCATCCGGACAGAACACGAAATGTCCAAAAGACCATTGGAGTCTTCATTTCTTTATCACGCGATTTGTTCCAACAGGTTGCCTCTATCGATTTTGTCGTCATTTGATGGAGTTGACAGACAGACAGACAGACTATGTTTCCTCTTCTTCTCCCTCTTTTTCTTCATGAACACCACAGACAAAAGGAAGAAAGAACAAAGACAAAAGAACAGCACCAACAATCAAACAGCGTGGGCAGGGGGCCCGAAAGGTGAGAGTTAAGCGCCCCTTGCCTCTCCACCTCCCGATAGACTTTCACGTGATCACTGGTTTCACACGCTACTCCTCTGCTGCTTCCACTCAAGACAAGAAAGAGAAGAAAAGAAGACAAGACAAAAAAATTCAAAAAACAAAAAACAAAACAAGAAAAAAAGAAACAGAACTGCATGCGGGGACCGGCACCGTCATGGTCTTTAGACAGGGGTGGGGCGGTGGGGGGGCGCTCCTGCGGAGGGGGATTCTTCTGATGCTGTGTCTTCGTATCTTGCGGGAGGACGCTTTCGGCGGTAACGAAACTCTCAAAGTCCCATACCGAAAGAGCGACGGTGCTGGTGGGGCCGAAAACCTTCTCCAGAACCTCTTCTCTCTCTCAGGATTCCTGTTCTGAAGGGGACGGGTTTTAATGCTCTTGGTCATGCGTGGAAGCTCGGTGGGGGATGACAGACTGACAGACAGACAGACAGACTGACAGACAGACTGACAGACAGACAGACAGACTGACAGACAGACAGACAGGCAGACAGACTGACTGACAGACAGACAGACAGACAGACTGACAGACAGACAGACAGACAGACTGACTGACAGACAGACAGACAGACTGACAGACAGACAGACTGACAGACTGACAGACAGACAGACTGACAGACAGACAGACTGACAGACAGACTGACAGACAGACTGACAGACAGACAGACTGACTGACAGACAGACTGACAGACAGACAGACAGACAGACAGACAGACAGACTATATTGTCTTTTCTTCACTTCACTTTTTCCGAATCGCTTCCTTTCTTTCGGACAGACAGACAGACAGACAGACAGACAGACAGACTGACAGACTGACAGACTGACAGACAGACAGACAGACTGACAGAGAGACTGACAGACAGACAGGCAGGCTTCCTGACCGTCTGAGCCTCTCATCCAGCTGGACAGAGAGCGCTTCTGCCTCTCTCTTATGGATCGCCTCAGCCTGTTCGACGTTCGCACAACGAATGCGACGAACAAACGCAGACAGCTTGTCGTATAAGGAGGCGACACTGGAGAGTAGCCAGTCTGCTGTGATGTTTCTCTCCTCCACAAGAGGGATACCGTCGAGTTCCGCTGTCTCAGGCTCCGGCGGCTCCGTTTCCTCCGGGGGTGCCTCTGCCTCGGCTGGAGGGGGAGGGGGGGGCGCACCTTTTTTTCCTGCGGGGGCAGGAGGGGGTGTTGGAGGTTTCTCCTCCCCTTCTGCTTCCGCTGTCTCTGGAGGCCTTGGGGGTGCGAGGAAGTCCGCTACTACTTCTTCCATCTCCCGCTGGACGACAAATTCCGACCCGTCTTCGTCCGTCACTCTGCAGCGACGTCGGTGCATATTGAGAGAGAAGGATGTGCTTTAGGATACAGGACACACACCATCAATTCATACAATGCATAGAGGTGCCCAGTTTGTTCCCACCGATGCAAATGGATACTTGCATGCTCGTCGGTTAGCGCAGTGCTCCCCCAGTATACATTTGCCGCACCCTGATGACAATTGAAAAGATCAAAGCCAAAAGCTACAAAACAAGAATATTCATATGACCGCTGCTCTGCAGGATTTACTCTCAAAGAGAGAGCCCAGTTGTCTACATTCACAAGGCGATCATTCTGCGACGAAACGACCAAAGCGGAAAGGACGGCCCTGTCACATGGAGTGAGCAGAATTCAAAGGACGGAGACCAAGTGCAGGCATGCACAGTCAAGAAGAGCTAGACACATCCGAGAGAGAGACAGACAGAGCGAACCAATCGTTATTCCTTGTCTACTGCACCTCTTCGGATGGCTGCATGATAATGGAATCACTACAGGCTGACTCATTTTTCCATTGCTTTGCGGCTTCCTGCCTGAAATGCAAGACCCAACCAATCGATCTGTCAGTCAGACAGTCACAAAGGAATCAGTTATCCATCCATCCAGTCATATGCTCTCTTCACTGACTGACTGACTGACTCACTTTCGTTTTTCAGGCTCAGGAGGGACCTCCTCAGGGGGGGGCTCTGCTGCTCCTTTTTTGTCCTTGCCCTTGGGAGGCGTTGAAGGCTTCCCCCCTTTTGCCCCTCCTCCCGCCTTCCCTCCGGCAGCCGCGGCCTCTGCCTGCGCCTCTGCCTCGGCTTTCTCCGCCTCTTCCTTCTTTCGGAGTTCCTCGAGTTCCAAAACCTTCGTGTGACGCATGCCGAAAGGTGCTGCAAGGGCATCTGCATGGCGGTCGAAGTGGTCTCTGAGAGTGTTGGGGAATTGCGCGTGTTGGGCCTCGAAGTTCGTTGCGAAGGCCGCGTAGCACTGCTCGAGGGGCTTCAGGGCTCCGAGGGTCTTCTCAAGGAGCGCATCGACCTGCTCGTCGTCCAAGGCCTCTGAAATTTCCCTGCATGCATGCATAGATAGATTCAGTAAGGCAGCGGCAGTAGGAGGAGGAAGAGGGCGGGGGGAGCGGAGAGAGCAGCAAACAGGTAGGCATGTTGATTATATGCAGTGAAGGATTTGTGAGCCTCGGAGAGATTTCACACCAAACGGCTGCACAATTATCGATCGTTTTCATGTACACTGCATGAGACTTGTCAGCCCGTTCCCACACAATGCCAATCGTGGAGCTTCAGTCCAGTCACGTGAGGTGAATTGCAAGAAAGGAGGTGTCGAAAAGTCTCCCGCCCTCCAGAAATAAATGAACGCCCCTCTGCCTTCTAACGGTTGATCCACCGTTTCATTCAATCATCTGAGAAAGTCAATTAACCTCCTCGCGCCTGCCCACACAATCCTGTGGTCTTTTCTTTTCTTTTGGTCTCTGCGCATTCACGCATCTATCTCCAACTGACTCTCTCAGTTTTTGTAATCCCGCTTCATGTGCCTCCACCTCCTGTCCGTGTCTCCACTCTTCGTCGTCAGTCTCCATTGCCTGGTTCTCTTGGATACGCCGGGTTTCCGTTTGGGCCGCTCTGACAGCAGCCTCAACTGTTTGCATCCACTTGACGCACGCCTCCGCTGCTCTCTGCTGGTTGTCCTCTTGCGTCTGCAGTGCGTTTGTGTTTTTGAATGTTTGTATGCGAAAGGGACGTTGAGAGCACATGCAAGAATAGCATGCTGGGGGCAGAACGGCGCACATGCACACGTGAAGTGCTGGCTAGAGAGAATGTCATTTTCATTCTTCGCCAGTCACTCATCCTTCCACCATCTCATTCAATCATTTCAATCATTTATCGACCCATCCACATACATTCAGACGAATCCAGCGCGCCCCCCCCCCGCCCCCTACCTGGAGGAGAGATCCCGCTCTGAGGATTGCAGCGTCGACCTTCCCCAGAAGCTTCGAGACGACAGGCCGAACGTCTGCCTCCACAAGCGATGCTGCATCAGGGTGATCTTTCCACTCCCCCGTTGCCCCCACTGCCTGCAGATTCTCTGCAAGCTCTTTGATCAGAGCGTCACCCAGCACGCCGACCTGCAGCCGCAATCAACGAATCAAGCAACCCATTATTCAATCAGTCAGTCAACCAACAAACCAACCGACAACGAATCAGACAATCAATGCTGGAACATACAGAGGATCGATGCGTACAAAATGCTGGCTGCCGTCCACAAAATATACACGCCCTCGAACAGTCTTGCTCTGGTGGTCCCCAGAGTGTTTCATGGGCTGGTGGTCCCCAGAGTGTTTCATGGGCTAGTTCCCCTTTCTTCATATGGCCATTCAAACTCCGCACGAAAGTCGCTCGCCAACAAAGAGAAATCGGTCTACAACAACCTGCCTTCATGAGATCTTTTCCAATGTCTCTCAAAATCAGTCGATCATTCGCCAGAGAGCACAGAATACCAGACTTTGATTTGCAGGATGTTTTCAACAGACGACTTACACAGCGCATGGATAAAGAGAGCCAGGCTGACCGACCTCTTCTCTGACATCCCGGAGCTCCACAGCGAGAAGAAGGTCGAAAGAATCCTGAGTTTGATCATGGAAACCCGTCAGACGTTCAACAGAGGCCTTCAGACGCTGGGCAAAGGGAAGAGAAAAGACAGAGTCCTGCTGTGGCTTCAACTCAAAATCGATTTTCTTTTTTTGCTCCTCTGCCCCCTCTCCATCTCCCGTCGCGGTCGGTCCCTGCTGTGCATCTCCGGTGTCTTTTTTGCTCTTGCTCTTGCTTTCCTTCTCTGCCCTTGCGGATGCCATTGCAAGAGCGATCGTGTCTCCCGTCTTCCTGTCCATCGTCGCCGGATCCGAAGAAGGTCCTGTCCAAGTGAGCGTGGGGGCGTCAAACAATTCCTCCAAAATCTTTAAACGTCCTTCCCAAGTCAGCCTCTGGGCGTCTCTCACTCGGTCGAAGAGTTCCAAAATCTTCGGAGGCTGACGAAACTCGGGCCCATTCGTCACACGATCCAGGAACACCTCCAGGGTAAACCTGCAGACAGACACAGACAGAGACAATATTAGACGGTAAGACGCATAGACAGACAGAAAGGAATAGCCAACGGACATGTGAAAAGAGTTGGTGGCCAGACGGTCTGTCTGTCTATCTGCATCTGAAGTGTCTTTCTGTTTCGCTGCCTCGCCTCTTGGGATACCTATCTCTGTGTATGCTCTGTGTGTGTGTGTGTGTGTCTGTGTGTGTGTGTGTGTGTGTGTGTGTGTGATGTGCTCAGCAACAACTGTCCATTGTGAGACACATCAATGTGAAAAATGGGGAAGAACAAAAGGTCATCCGAAAAGTGTTTGCGTGTACGAAGAAGCCTCACGCAACGCCGCGGGACTCGTATGTCTTCCCTTCCCTCCCCTTCCATTCACGCTTCTCTGCCTGCTTCTCGTGATGTGAGTCTACCTGAATATCCCCGCCTTGACCTTCTCGACTCATCTCTCTCTGCGTCTTCTCAGCCTTCAAGCGACTGGCCCCTGTGCCTGCTCTCTCCCCTTTTTCCTCCTGGCTGAACCCACCTGTGCCTGTGAGCCTTCCACTCGTCAAAGGAGACTTCCCATCTTCGTCTGGCCACTCGGCGCGCCTTTGCGTTCTCTTCTCTCAATCGGAAGATCAGAGAGGCGTGGGCTTTCCTCTGCATCAAATCTCACTCAGCCACAAGCACATACGCTTATATATACATACCTATGGTGAGAGCACACGCACGCATAGAGAGGGGAGAGAGGGAAAGCGAGAGACAACTCCTACACTTACGTGCACGCACTTGTTCAGACTCGCAGGGACGGACACGCACAAAGAGAGACACAAGCAGAAGAACTTTTCTTTGTTGTCTCTGGGGTGTTTGTGTGATAAGGCAAAGAATCGCTGTCTCTTCAGAGTTTCTGCCAATTCATGCTCAGAAGCTGAGCACGTACCCTGAAGTCTTACATGCCCATCCGGAAAAAACCGACCAACCTGTTGTACGGAGAGGACGTTGCATTTTTCCACAAACTCCGTCACGATCTTTTCCATCTCGGCCCGGATCACGTGACTAATCTGCACGCCATCACTCGAATCAAAAAGAGGGAGGAGTAGATGGTCACCCTTATGCTGCTGATAGATGGTCGCGCAGACAGGCAGGCCGACAGACACACAGAAAGGTGAGGCAGAAAAACGAGCTATTCCTTTCCTTTCCCTCGTTTGTTGAAAGCCAGACTGACTGACATACAGACAATATGTTTCCTGACTGGCAGGAAGGCATACATGCATTTTGTTCTCTTCTTTTCTTTCTTCTTGTCTTTCTGTTTCTTCTTTTGGCACTTGCTCTATCCTTTTTTTCGTCGGCGCGCAGTGAAAGGGTTCAGAAAAAAAACACGCAGGGAGATTGCATGATGTTCACCCAAGACCCTATTTTAGGTGAAAGGAGAGCACAGAGCAATCACCACCACGGACATTTCCAGTCTCCACTCTGTCTTCTCTGCTTTACTTCCTTTGTCTCTATCTCTCCTCTATCTCAGCTTCCTGCCATCCGATATGCCTTTTTTTGTTTTCCCTGGCTCACTGCTCTTCCTGCTGACTTTCTTGGTTTCATGCAATGCCTGACATCGGTGACTGTCAGTCGAAGGAACGTGCGAGCTGTCTCTTTGCATCTCTTTCTTCCGTATGCGTGCAGATAATTCTCTCTCTCTCTCTCTCTCTCTCTCTGTGTGTGTGTGTGTGTGTGTGTGTGTGTGTGTTTGTGTGTGTGTGTGTGTGTGAGAGAGAGAGAGAGAGAGGAAGTATCTGACCTCTGTAAGTTTGTCAGAGAGTTCCTTCAGCCTCTGCATCGCCTTGTTGTGTCTGTCCGTCTCGATGTTTTCAAAAGTGGTCTCGAGCTCGTCGATCCTTCTTGATGCGGCCTCAAGGGGTGCCTCGATTTTCTCCCAACGCTCCACAAGATAACGTTCGTCTCTGCAATAAAAAACGGAGAGGCACTGTTCTTTCTGTCGCCTTTTGGCCCCGTCCGTCGCCCCCCCTCCTCTCTCTCACACACACATGTGTATGCGCGCACGACTCAGAAAGAGAGAGTGGGAGGATAAGTGCGAAGTAGAAACATTAAAGGGGGCACCGAAAAATCCAGAAAAAAAACACGGGGAGAAATATAAATTTCTCAATTTTTCGGTGTTTTCTTCATGAAATTATTCTGCAGCATTCGGAAGCAGCCGCCGTTCTTATCGCACCTCCAAAAACTCCCATCGATGAGAGCCACAAAGCAGACAGTCAAGTCAAATAAATGCCCTTCAATTTACATTTCCTTTTCGATAGCCCGATTTGGAAACTCGAGCCGACCTACTGACTGACCGACCGACCTGTCTCCCAAAGTCGCGATTTCCTCCGACAGTTTTGTGTTCAACTCGTCGGACTCCTCTCCTCTATGCCTGAGATCCCGTTTCGCGTTTTTCGTTTCCTCCGCAATTCGGTCCTCTAGCTCATAGGTGACGCGTCTGTCGGTCTCTCGATAGGTCTGCGAAATATCCAGCACAGAAAAAAGAAATCGCATCAAGAGGAAAGGCCCACATATATATATGTGTGGATTCAATCAATCAAGAAACATTCCAGGGGACAATCAGTCGCTCAGCTTCTGACTGCGTCAAAGGAGTTCGGTTGTCAGTCGCTGAAGAAGGGGACAGCGACTGCTTGCGCTAGACGGTAGAACAGACAAACAACAAACAAACAAAAAAATCCCGGGTGATAGCGAGAAATAAGGCCGGAACAAAGTCATACCTCGCTGTCAGAAATGCGCCTGCACCTTTCCAAAATTCTTCCGAAGAGCGCTTCACCTCGTCGACAGGCGTACCACTCTAATATGATCAAACCGTGCAACAGATTCTAGGACAAGGTAGACGGGTTGGTAGCGAGCCACACCGATGGATACATTTAGCTTATACACGTACCTGTAGAGCTTCCTCGTGTCGGTCCTTGAGGCTTTGCAAGAACTTCACGTGGTTCTTCTTCCACGTCAGGGCCTCCCCGGTTGTCGGATCACTAGTGAGTGCCTTACTCTCTTGGAGCCCGAGGACAGAGTGTGACTCCAGCTGACGTGCGACCATATTCCAATCCACTGCAAATTTTTGGTCGTTCTTCGCAGCCTCCAGAGCCGCCATCTGGGTTTCTGAAGACACCATCTTGATGTTGGGCTCCGGGAAAAAACGTTCTTTCTTGAAGGAGGTCCCAAAGTTTTCACTTTGTGCGATTTGTGCCTTCAGGTCTCTTGTCACTGTGGGGACGTGTCTGTAGCTTACTGCGCGTGACGGTGCAGGAGGGCTTTTGGTTTTGGTGGTTTGCCCCTTCTCTTTCTTTAAAGAAGGGGGACCACCCCCGACCTTTGTAGACTTCATTTGGCCGTCCGGTGGAAGAAAAGCGACGGATTTCTTATGGAAGTTCAGTGAGTGAGGGGTCGGTAAGGGCTGTTTTGTGCCCGACCCTTCGAATTTGGTTGAATTTACAGGCTGTTGTCTTATCCAAACGATCAAGTGTTGTTCTCAAATCTTCAGCTACGAGAGCTGGTACGAGAGGCTTGTCTGGGTCCTGCAGCAAGAGTTTGTAGAGGGAAGAAACTTGCATGGTCTGGCACGGTCAGGGGCAATCAAGGAATCCAGCCATGTGTTGCAACATCCTTTTGGCTTTTCATTAATTGTATATACGTCACTATACGTGAGAATAAACAAGTGAGAGCGCGCGGATTGCGCGCGCGGAAATGACATGCAGACCCGTACGTGCTGTTCATCGATAAAAAAAAGTTAATTGCATGCGGCCGCGGGTTTGCATGGTTACAGAGGTGTTGCATGGTGTTGCATGCATGCTTGCATGATGTGTTAATACGTATATACGTATATATATATACACATGCAGTTTATGAAAAGGTATATGGCAATTTAATACGTACGTTGTATTAATTTGTTTGCTTTGATCCAGCTGACAATCGATTCATCTTTACGTGTCCGTGAGATCGATGCAACGTGGAAGACAATAATAAAGTTATATATATTAATACATCTGTTTGCAATTCTGACATGACACGCGTTTTGACATATGACACATCGTCATGAGGAAGCTGCCAGCATCTCCGAGACTCGTCCCACATCCATTTGTGAGAACTGTCAAACTCCTGGTCCAGGATTGAACAACGCTACAATTGGCTGAGCAGCTGGCTTGCAACAGTGCGTCCCGAACCCTTGAGGCAAAGTGTTCACGAAGTGCGGTTGTAAGCAAAGCTTCGCAGTCTTGATTCCGGATCTACTTGCTCAGTGCTTCCTCAGTCTAATGTTGAGAGCTTTATCTCGTCAATGCCTTTCTGGAGGGCTTATGGCAAGTGGAAGGTCTTGGTTTGGAGCTTTGAGTCGATTTCCCCAACGCGAGCCTGATGAAAGGAAGACCCTTTTGAGTGCAGCGACAGATATTGCTCCCCTCAAATTTGTTCCTGTAGTCTACCCAATCCAAGGCGCCCTCACAGGGTGGAAAGTGCGGCAAGATGGGTTTCTCAAAGACACGCGAGGAAAGGTGACTGCAGGGTCCCTCAACAAGAAAACAGGGTACCTTAGAGTTGGCTGCTCAAAAACCAAAAAATGGGCTTACGTGCACAGAATTGCTGCCGAAACCTTTCTTGCTGCACAGAAAGCTGAAAAACAGGCTGTGTTTCCTTGGGTGACTCTTCACGTCGATCACAAAGACGGCGACAAGCAAAACAACTCAGTCGACAACCTCGACTGGAAGACGCCCTCCGAACATCGGAGAAAGACAGAAGCCTGCCTCGCTCGTCCACGAAACGTGAATTCAAGGGCCATTCCCATTATCGCAAAAAATCTGACCACAGGGGAACAAATTGAAATTCCAGGGCTTCGCTGGTGTGCGAAGTTCATTCGAGTTGATGACGCGCGACTGACACAAGGCTTTCGCGCTGATCGGGTGCTGCACATCAAGGACTGGGAATTGAGGCCGCTTCCGGTCAAGGTTGATGAGCTCGAGGGGGAGACATTCAAGAAAATTCAATTCCTGGAACCTTGTGTTGGAACGGTTAGAGCCAGTACGGCTGAAGTATCAGACAAAGGTCGTGTACGCAGAGGGGGGTTCCGAATCACCGAGGGATACCTGAGCCATTCTTACAGACAAGTGAAAATTGCGGCAAAGGCCTATTTGGTCCATCGACTAGTTGCTGAAGTCTTCCTTTCGCACCAAAAGCTTGCTCTTGTTGCCGCCGGAGCGCTTGAAAACTCACTACAAGTGGACCATATTGATGGCAATCCGACCAATAACTCAGTGCAGAATCTTCAATGGGTTACCCGAAGTATGCACATGAAGGCCACCTTCCAGCGTCAAAGAGAAATACAAAAAAAAATTAAAGAAGGAAAACCAGGCACTTGAATAATTTGTCATTTCAGTCCGTCTTGAAACGGATTTTTCGAAGGTGGCCGCGCCTTTGGCACGGCTTTTTGAAGAATGTCCTCACCTTTGGCGCAGCCTTTTCAAACGTACTAGTACTTTATTTCGGCTGCGCCCTAGGCTGCGCCTTTGTTTTGGCTACTTTTGGCCTAGTTTTGGGCTGGAACTTCGAGTCTCATATGAAGCCGCGCGTCCGGCGTAGGCGTTTGAATTAAGTCTGGCCGCGCCTGCGATACCGTCTTCCAAGTTCACCGGATCGAGTGTCAGGAGTTTTGCATATGAATGTTCATATTAAATGTTTCAATTATGCGACAAAGCATTATTTTTCAAAGTTTATCAGCAAAAAAACTTCAGATAATACACTGTGAGCTATAATGAGCTACTACTACTAGTAGTAGTAGTATTATAGGTCAGTCTAGCCAGCTCAGTTTTATAATCAAAAATTAAAAATTTTAGAAGCAGTATGTCATCAGTTTTTAAGGCTTTTTACATGTATTTAAACTTTAACTTTCCTATTTTTAACTTTTATTTTTTGATTAATTAGGGGATCAATAGACCAGGCTAAAGTTCAACGGCTTTAACATAGGCTTCAAGTTTAACTACTAGCTATAGTTTAACCATTTGAACTTCAATATTACCAGTGTTTACAGAATGTTGAGCATACATAGGGCTAGCGTATAGGACTACGACTTCTACTTATGTGTATCTACGCAAAGGTCTGTTTGTCTGGTCGTTCATCTTTCGACTCCTTCTAGAGAGATTTCAGGTTGGCTTCTCTGAACAGATACAATCGGTCAGTTAGACTGCATGCGTGCATATGTTGTGTATGTAGTACGGTATTCATCTGTATCGGTCCACTCAAATGCATGTCACCTCTGTATTTGCTGTATCCGTCTTTCTGACATCTGTTATGTCTCTGTGTCATTCCGTTTTGTGTGAATTCACTTCTGTAGTATTTTTTTTTCCATGTATTTATGCATGCATTGCAAACTGCATGAGCGCTCTACATGTGCGCACGGTGCTTACTGCCTGACATTGCCTTGCGCTTTCTTTATCGCTCGGCGTGCGCGCATGAATTCTTTCTGATCCCGCCTTGCGCTTTCTTTATCGCTCGGCATGCGCGCATGAATTCTTTCTAGTCCCCAACAACCACTCCCCTCCTTAACTCTGCTTGTCCCTGAGCAGAACGTAAAAAGGAAAGAATGGAAAGGACCTCAGCATCGGCGTATGCAAATCAGTGCAATCATTATAAGGTTCCGGAAGCATGAAAATTATTCAACTCAGTCCCATCAAAACCTTTTCTTTCTCTCTTTCGAATTCTTGAACCATCTTAGGCAAGTTAATCTCTTCCTCTGATAACCAGGCAAACGTTCCGTCATCAAACGAGACTCAGCACGTTTCCTTGCCGTCTCGAATTCTACTTGCAGAGATACGGACTGGCGAAGGGCCCTTCCGTCGGGCTCCCCGCTTCCGCCCCTCCACTGCCTAAGCAGGTACCTCCAACTCATCTCCCAGTCCCAACTCATCCAACAAATCCTCCAACTCCGGATTTTCTACCAATCGAAAGTCCGATCGAGAAGTGCCTGATAGAATGATTGCTCCTTCTCTTTCAGACGATCTTTTCATCTCCGTAGCTGCTCTCTTCTCCTCCTGCTGTCTCTCTTCTCTCGGCAGTGCAGAGTCTTCCTCTGCCTCACTCTCCTCACTCTTTTCACTCTCTTCCTCCTCTCCATCTTTTGCCTCCCACAATTACAATCTGTCTGAACTCACCACGTCCCTCTTCTTTCCTCCTAGGGGCCTGATCACGGTCACATATGGTCTGTTCCTCGGTGTCCCCACGACCACATAGATTTCTTCTGCTCTCGCTTCGAAGGCGGGTTGCTTCCCCATCGGATTGGGAGGTCTCTGCAGGAACACACGGTCCCCTAGACGGAATCTTCGCATCATCGGAGAGGGATTACGCCTTTCCCTTGCTTGCCTCTCTTTCTCTGCTCTCGTGACTGCTCTGTCAATCTTCTGCATACGTTCTTGTCAAATGAATCCGTAGTAGTCGTCATAACAGATAGGTGGAGACCTCGCTCCCTCAGGCGGTGGTTGCACACGCAGCACTGACTGTGGCATGTGAGCAAACAACAATTCAAAGAGAGAGAGTCTCAGATCTGTCTCGGCATGGGAAGCAGTGCGGTATGCTGCGTTGTACGGCTGGAGATAGAGATCCCAATCCCCTTTCTCTTGATCTAGCTGCTTCCCCACTCCCTCAGCCCACGAACGATTGAATCGCTCAGGGATGCCGTTCGCCTGTGGATGATACCCTGTTATGGTGTGGTGACGGACCTTTATGAGGGCAAGGAGCTCCCTCACAATCTCGCTAAGGAAGTTCGTCCCCCTGTCCGATACCAACTCCTCGATAAAGCCATACCTGCAGATGATCTCTTCAAAAAGAATCTTTGCAACAACCCATGCGGGGACCTCTGGCAAGGCAAAGGTCTCTGGCCATCGTATGAGGGCACACGTGATAACAAGGACAAATTGGTTGCGTCTACGGGAGGGAGGCAAAGGACCTTTCACGTTAATGCCAACCTTCTGGAAGGGTTGAGTAGGGATGGGAACGGTCTGTGGGTTGCGTTGCAGTGCTTGTGCTCTTCTAAAGTTATTAAGTTCTCTCCTAACAGGGGCGGCACTTGTAGACCCAGCTGCGCACATCTTTACACAGACCTGGCCACCAGAATTTGGTGAGAAGCCGAGCTGTCAGCTTCTTTGTTGCTGCATGTCCTGCCATAGGATGATTGTGGTGCATCACCAGCACCGTTTCTCTTAAATGGGCATGGACATACAACTGCTCAAACTTACTTGAAAACCTATAGAGCAAGCCATCTCTTAACTCGAACAAAGACTCCTATGCTAGCATTGTCCGTCGGCGCTGAAGATCCTCCGGAAGAGACTTCTTCTGCAGATACTCAAACACATCTTTCACCTCCACCTCTGTTGGCTCTGAACGTCGTACTTTCTCCAGGAAAGGAACGATTGCTTGTGTGGGTGCGGACTTGGCTTTGATTACCTTCACCCCTGCCACTGCTGCATTAAATCCTGATCTGAGAGGAGTGCTCCCATCAGAAGGAAGGAAACAGTGCTGACAGAGGGGAGCGCCTATGTCTATCGAATGCTCTACTTGTCTCGGGACAGGCAGACAGAAAACAGCATCTGCATCGGTGTGAGACTTCCCCTCCTTATGCAAAAACTCCAATCCATACTCCTGCAATTTGAGAGCCCATTTCTCAATTCTCTTGTTCGCCAACTTGTTCTCCTGCATTGCTAGATTCGGTTTGTGATCGGTCTGGATCACCCGCAAGAAAACGGAACTGCCAAGCAGGTAGTGTCGTCACTGCCTGCAGCAAAACACATTTGCCAGAGCCTCTCGCTCTGAAGCTCCATAATTCAGCTCCACCCCCTGTAATCCCCTGCTTGCGTATGCAATCACACTCTCCCTCCCATCCTTGATTTGTACCAAAATACCCCCAATCGAAATGTTGCAAACATCCGGCTTCACAATGAATGGGGTATGCATGTCAGGGAAGGAAAAGATAGGTGGCTCAGTGAGACGGTTGCGGAGCTCCCAGAAGGCTTCATCTGCTGCGGCTGTCCAGATAAAGGGAAGGGGCTGCTTGTTCTCATCAAAGGGACGCAACAGTTGATTCAGCGGATGTCATTGAGCAATCCGCGCAAACCCCTCCACAAAAGTTCGGTAGTAGTTGCACAAGTAAACGAATGTGCGAAGGCTCGGATGGTTGGTCGGGGTTGGCCAGTTCTTTACCTTCTCCGTGTTTTTTTGACTTGGACAGACCCCACAGGCAGATACGGTATAACCTAGGTACTCCACCTGTGCCTTTCCAATCTGTGCCTTTTTGAGGCGGTCCCGGGAGTTTCAGACCGGCGGTACAAACAAGGGTGAAGACCTTACGGAGGTCCTGCAAGTGCTTGGCGTGACTGCGAGAGAAGATGATTACATCATCGACGTAGACAAGTGCTATTTTTCATGGGAGCGATGCGAGGACGAGCGTCATTGCTCGTTGGAAAAGGGCGGGTGCGTTGACTAAACCAAAGGGCATACGAAGAAATTCAAACAGCCCAAACGGAGTGATGAAGGCTGTCTTCTCTCTGTCTTCTTCCTTCACGGAAAGCTGACGGAAGCCCGAGGTGTAGTCAAGTGTAGAGAACACTGATGAGCCAGCAAGCTTGTCAAGTGTCTCCTGGATGCATGGGAGCGGAAAGAGATCCCACTTGGTAGCTGCGTTGAGTCGTCGAAAGTTGAGGCAGAATCGGGTCAAGCCGTCAGGTTTCTTGACAAGAACGACCGGAGCTGCCTATGGGGAATGCGAGGGTTAAATGATCCCTGCACTCTGCATTGCATCCAATTCTTTCTTTACATCTTCTCGCTGGTGATAGGAGATTCGGTCCTGTTGCCATCTGATAGTCACTTCATATGGCTTCCCCCCCACCTTCAATTCTCCCAAATCAAAACGTCCCCGTGACCACAGGTCTTCAAATTCCCCCAACAAACCCACATACTCCCCCTTCATCTCCTGTGGGACATCTCTAATGACCTTCTCCAAATCGATCGGAGGAAGGTCTTTTGAAGACTCCGTAGGCACGTCTGCCTTTGGAGGAGTCTGCAAGCGAGAAAAGAAAGGGGAGCGAAGCGAGGGATGCATATCTGCACTCTGTGCATTCGAAAAAGTAGGTGAAGCAACTAACCGAGAGTGTGTTGGGGCCTGCTCCCCGGACCGCACTTCCAGCGGTTTTCCCGAGGATATGCAATCACATCTCTCCAGTCTCTCGGCCATCTGAGTCGTCTCCATGCTCCATGGTCTTGCATGCCGTTTTTCTGCTGTCACAGCAGTCACCGCCACAATGTGAGAGGGCGGCTCTGCAGAGGACAATGCTGTCTTCGAACCGACTGTGATTTTGGAACGGGAAATGTTTGTGACCTCAATGACTGCGATGCCTCCCTGCACGGTAGTCAGCTGAGCAGGAACAGCCAGACCAGGATAGCTACGGGGGAAGTTCTTTCGGATAAGGACTTCCGAACCATCTGGGGTATCGACAGACACTTGAAAGAGGGAGCGATGCCATCGGAGCACACGTGTCCTCTTCGCGGCACACACCTTCGTCGATTTCAGACCATCATCAAACCAGACCTCAAAGGGAGGAAGGTCTCCCATATACAGCTTTTCCCCCCCAAAAAGTTTAAAAGAAACATCAGATCGGGATCGAAGAAAATCCATCCCAAGAACCACATCGTACTCTGAATTCTCCGTCACCAGTACTGGGTGCTTAAAAATTTTCTCGGGTGCAGACTCATGCGAAAACTCTGCACACGTCTCTCCCACTACCGGAATTCCATTATTCCCCAACACACTCAAACCGACACTCGCCGTCTACATTTTATGCTCTGCAGATGCGAAGAAAGAGATGTTGATCACACTGGTCTGTGCATCTGAATCCAACAGTACAGATGCCTTTCAGCCAAAAAGAAACAAACTCACCCAGGGGCGGGCTGCTACCTCAACTGTGGCTGCAACACCTGGCGTCTCTGGGGAAGGGAGGACAGACGACCTCCCGGCAGTAGCAAACGAATTCGGGTTATCAGCAGCAACGCCACTTCTACGAAAGCCTGCTAAAATCATGGTCCTCCTCCCGAACAATTGCAGGCATACAGGGAGGAGGCAACTTCTGATCACTCACGGAGGACAGGCCTGCCTCTAAGCCCGTCCTCCTCTCCCGTTTCCCTGATTCCTGCCCCCACTCCCTCACGGTGCATCAGGGCACTGTGCGATTCGATGCTCTTTTGAACCACATTGCTTACACTCAATATAATTGGGATGCCCCAGCGTATTCCTTCCGGGGACACTTTGGGAAGACGAAGAGGAAGTAGGGTATCCTCGTCCTCTCCCCCCTCTCCCTCTCCAGTTCCCTCTACGTGCCCCTCCATTGTATCCACGTCCAAACGATGCCGCCATTGACTGCTGTAGGGCAGCCGACACTTCTTGGGGGTACTGTGCCTGTCTCTGCAGTAAGTCGATACTGGACTGCAGAGAAGAGGTTTGGGCATGCAGTTGCTTGACGTCATCGGCAGACTTCACAGCTGGGGCCATCTTGGCAGAGGGATTTGGTCCCTTCTTTTGCTCCTGTTGATGAAGGAACAACACTCGAGAGATCAGCTTGGCGTACTCTTTGTGGGCAGGCTCTGTGGTGATTTCCATAGAGAGCGAGGGATAGAGGGTCCCGAGGAAGGGGAGCATACGAGCGTTGATCTTGTGCCTGGGTTGGGCGACCCTCATTTTGGCTTCGAAGACCTTGACATGCACGTCAAAGTCACCTGTGGGGGAGAGCTTGAGTTGAGACAGCTCATACACTGCCTGCTGGCTCTCGGCTTCGGTGGGCATGAATCTGTCCAGGAACGCCTGCTCAAACTCTTCGATGGTGGTATATTGGTGTGCGTTTATGGCCATCCACTCTCGAACTTCCACTCCCTCCACATGCCTCTCAAACAGGACTTTACACTACTCCACGTTCAGATTCCCGTTCCTCACCTTCTTCATGAAGATGGACATCCAAACCAGGGGGTCGTCTTCCCCCTTCTTGAATGGCTCCATGACTCTCTGGACGTCGAAAGCCTTGAACTTGGTCATGTCAATATGGGGAGGTACTTGGGCCTGTCCGTATTGGCCTGCTTGCTGCTGCTGCTGCTGTTGCTGATGTTGGGGTGCCTGCGGTGCCTGCTGCTACTGGGCTTATGCGAGTTGCTGGGTCAGTTGCTGCTGGGCCTGCTGGGCTGCAGCAAGATCTGCATCTTTTTACTGCAACTGTGCCTGTAAGGCATCGATCTGTACCTGTAGGGCTGCTGGATCTGGAGGTCCGCCCGATATCTGCTGCTCGGCTTCCTCCGCGTTTGCTGGAAGCGCCGGGTTGAGGTATCTCCGGCCAGAGCGAGTGGTACCCGAAATGGCTATAAGCAGACACCAATAAGGCCGTCAGAAAGAAAATGCTCTGCTAATCAGTCTGTTGAGTATACGTAAGGCTAGCGTATAGGGCTATGACTTCTACTTATGTGTATCTACGCAAAGGTCTGTTCGTCTGGTCGTTCATCTTTCGACTCCTTCTAGAGAGATTTCAGGTTGGCTTTTCAGAACAGATACGGTCAGTCAGACTGCATGCGTGCACACGTTGTGCATGTAGTACGGTATTTATCTGTATCAGTCCACTCAAATGCATGTCACCTCTGTATTTGCTGTATCCGTCTTTCTGACATCTGTTATGTCTCTGTGTCATTCCGTTTTGTGTGAATTCACTTCTGTAGTATTTTTTTTTCCATGTATTCATGCATGCATTGCAAACTGCATGAGCGCTCTGCATGTGTGCGCGGTACTTACTGCTTGACATTGCCTTACGCTTTCTTTATCGCTCGGCGTGCGCGCATGAATTCTTTCTGATCCCGCCTTGCGCTTTCTTTATCGCTCGGCGTGCGCGCATGAATTCTTTCTGGTCCCCAACACAGAACTATGTGAATAAAATTATATAATTTAAGAATAAGTTCTGAATAACAAAAAAACAGACTACTACGAGACCCTTTTGAAATAATGATTAATAATAAATTCAAATATAAATCCAGTACAACTATATATACATATGGTACTAGTAATAACCAGTCGTGATAATATTTTAATCTATATACAATGATATTTGAATAGATTCATGGGGTACTAGACGTTGCATAACAATTCTGAACTGATAGAACGGTTTTCTTTCTATACCACAGTGTTTCTCTAGCTGTTGTTGGGTGCCTTTATGTTTCAACGGGAAGGCCTAGTGCGGAACCTATCAATCAATCAATCAATCAACCAATCAATCATATCAGCTCTTACGGATGCAAACAGCTAGGTACAAAATTACGGGTACAAACAGATACAAAATTAATGTCCCGGTTATACGAGTCCAAGCTACCGTACACGGCTGGGCCTTCCTAAAGCGAAGTTAAAAGGACACTAATCAAAAATTATTCCAGTGCCCGACATTGATTTACATTAAGACTTACATAGATTAATTTTGAATAATTTGAACATAATTAAACACACAATATTAACATCATGCATGAGCGGATACACAAAAAAACGTTTTGTGGCCAGTTTAGAAATTTATGTCACTATTGTCCTGAATTCATCTATCTAGCATTGACACATTTTTATATTAATACATGCACATACATGCATATGGCCACATGCGTCGTGCGGTGACTAATGTGTACATGTGAATAATAAATACATCAGGCCAGGCCCCAACCGATCTGCCCTCTCCCTCCCCCTGCATACGTGGGATCTGTTGACACGGAATACTTGCAGACGGTGCAGTCATGTACTCTTTTGCTTCAAACTCCCTCTCCCCTGCCCTCATCTGTGTAACCACCCACTGGAGTGAAAGGCAGAATGTACACGCACCGTGACGCCTCCCAAAACGTGCTAAGAGTTTCCGGCCAGGCTCTCATCATCCTGTTCTCCTGACGCGCCCACCTTTAAGTCGAAGGACACAAATCTGAATCAGTTCCAGTCAATCAATCGAAATCTTTCTCTCAGACTGCATGTCCATCCCCTGGTGGCTGTGCTTCGTTCAACGCACGCAGCCATGTTGAAACAGTGAAATGGCACTGCCGGCAGCCTGCGTCACTGAGTGCGTGTGTATTGAGCGGTTGACACTTTGATGAACTGTCGTTTCAATAAGACAGTCTGTCAGCAAAGAACTGATAGAGAGAGCCCGAAGTGTTTTTCTTTTCCTTTTTGGTCTGTCGGCGTCATCGCCATTCTGTCCCCTCTCTTTCCTTACTTCCCTTCAATTCATCCTGCCTGCCTCTCTCTTCGTGTACCTATTTCAGAGTGTCAGTTTCTTTTTTGCTTATGCTCGGTTTCTGAGCCCCCCCCTGAGGAAACAATTGACACCGGACCTCAAAGAAACACAGGCAAAGGACGGTGGAGTCACCAATCCGCGCCATGACAGAAATTGAACTACACCTACCCGCCTTGTATTCGCCGCAGGGTAGACAGAAAAAATGAACGTGTCTAAAAGTGCCTTCTTTCCCGTTAAATTATCAGCAAAACACCACAAGCAGACTCGCAAAGAAGAGAGAGAGCATTCAGTCACTGATCCATTTCAATTATTTCCATTTAGTTCCATTCATGCATGCACGCATTCAGTCAAGGGGAAGCTGAGGGGTCTCCGCCGTACTCCACCACAGAAGTACCCCCCGGTTCCCCCTGTTGTCCGTTCTTCGCACTTCCGTTGGTGCCTCCCCCCCCTGCCAGACCTGGAGGGGGGTCCAGCCACTGCATCCGCCTCCCGTCGCTCCACACACCCCTCCGAGTGGAGCCGTCGGGGTGCAGCAGAACACCCTCGCCATCCTGCTTCCCCTCTCTCCAACCGCCCCTATACGTTTTACCGCCAGGCCATACAAACTCACCCTGCACGCAACCGGAGGGGACAAGCACTCAAGTGAGTACATGTGCAATGCATACACATATTCAAGACGCCTTTTGTTGCAGATTTGTAGAAGGGGCACAAACACACACACACACACACACACACACACACAGAGAGAGAGAGAGAGAGAGAGAGAGAGAGACGAATGGATGCCAACTATACCTCGCAGCAGGAGATGGAGACGCACGCACAAATCCGCCAACAGATAGACAAGACATGTCTGTTCACCGTGGACGGGACGGAAAGGAAATCACGGATCGATCACATCGTCTCTCTCACGCAGGCGGCTGACCTGTCCCTCCTTTTTGTCGGCGACATACTGCCCTTTGTATCTGCGTCCGTCGGGCCATGTGAAAATTCCATCTCCCCACATCTGGCTGTGCTGCCACTGGCCTGCAGATGTCACACGCAGATGTCACGTACAGAAAAGAAAAGAAAGAAAGAATAAGTTGCTTGATTGAGTGATCTGCCTCAACATGCCTGCCTGTCTACTCGACCTTCAAAATTGCACCGAGGTCCAGGCAGCCGTTTTCTACGTCTGCACGAATGATTTGGCAGGCTTCCACGCAAAAAAACCCGCTCAACTTCCTTCCAAGCAATCGAGGCCAATTGAAGCACGTGACGCGCATGCATCATCTCCGTACGTGCCTTGCCGTCTGTTCATACCTTGCAAGCTCCACCACACAACAGTCACCGTCGGCTTGGCCAGGTCTCTCTTGAGAACACCTAATCTTGACTTCCCCCCTCCCCTCCCCTCACTCTTTTCCTCGCGCCTAGTGCTTCCTTCTTTCCCCTTCTGTTAAGTTCTGTCTGCAAGAAATAAAGGTCACCCTATCTTAATTAAACCTTTCGTCCATTTGGGTTTTAATTTCTGCCTGCGCTCCCCGAATGCTCCCTCTTTCCTGTCTTTCAGGTACTTGAATTCAAACAGACAGACAGACCTTCGTATGTCCTGCCGTCCGCCCATTTGTACTGTCCAAGGCCGTGGATGGAGTTGTGTCGGAATTCACCTTTGTATACGCTTCCCTGACGCCAGAAAGAAAGCATGGGTGCATCCATAGATGATCGATCGGACAGCCTTTATGAGCCTCTTCTCTTATGTGCTTGAACGTTTTCAAAGACAACAGACGAACGAAAAGGCAAAGTTTTGTCCCTCTCATCTACCTTCAAGTTGCTAACACACAGCCACGCGAAGTGAGGCACAACGACAGGCAGAAAGTGCAAGGAAAAAAGAGCACGAAATCATGCCAGACCACCGCAAGAAGGCCCAAGAGCGCCAACGCGCGTCTCTCTCCATTCTACGTCGCCTGTTTCTTCTCTGACGCTTTCGTTTTGACTTCCTTCAGAAAGGTGCGACCAACGAAGGAGAGAAAATTTAAAAAAGGAATGGGGGGGCAAAGTGCAAGGCTTCCTTCTCGTTTTTGTTTGGCAGCGCATCACATTGTCACCAGAAAGGAAACAAATGGAGAGCAAGGCAGCCGCCAAGGAATGAGCGGAAACAAATCAAAAAGGCCAGAAAGCATGCAAAGTCACCAAATCTTTTGGGGGGAGGGAACCAAGGCAGCGACTGCACGTGAAGGAAATAATCCCTTTTCAGAAAAGTCTCTTCCTGAAGATTTCATTCAACGCATGCATCATCTTTCTGAGCGATTGATTGCGTCTGAGCTTTGTTGTTCTCTGACAAAACTTTTGAAACGGAAATTCGACGTACGTCTGCCCAAGTGAGGGTCCCTTGTCCGTGTTTCAGCCCGCCTCTGCAAACGCAAAATTCAATTTTACCACCCGAAAGAGAGAATTACGTCATTTTCGGAATGTGCACACAGGTGCGCCAATTAGAAGATCGAGTCAAAAAGCCCTGCAGGAATGCTACGCAGAGACTTCCAGAGAAGGAAAAAGAATCCACACAGTCCCAGCATCTGTCTGCTTTCCTCTCCCCTCCTCCCCGCTCTTCTCCTCTCGGCTGGTCGCATCAAACATCAGAAGCTCAGCCGGCAAAAAGCCTTTTCTGTCCAGTCTCTCTCTGCATGCCCACGCTCACGTCCTCCCTCCCTCATGCTACTGTCCCAGCCAGCGTGGATACACCCCCCCCCCCCCCCCCACACACACACGCACCTCCGCCCTCTACAAGCCGGCGCGGTGACCCATACGGCCACACGGACACAACTATGTACACGCATGCACACGAGACCTTGCCTCCCTCCCTCCCTGTCTGATTTCATTCCTTCCTTCTTTCCTTGCTTCCTTCCTTCCTTCCTTCCTTCCTTCTTTCTGTCTTTCTTTCTTCCTTTCTTCCTTTCTTCCTTTCTTCCTTCCTGGCTGACTGACTGACTGACTGACTGGCTGACTGGCTGGCTGGCTGGCTGACTGACTGACTGACTGACTGGCTGACTGACTGACGGACGGACGGACGGACTGACTGACTGACTCACTTACTCACTGACTCACTTACTCACTGACTCACTGACTCACTTACTCACTGACTGACTGACTGACTGACTGACTGACTCATGGTACCCTCTGTATTCGGATCCGTCTGCCCACTCCTCTCTGCCGTTTCCATGCTGAAGGTCGTTGAACCATTGCCCCCTGTACACACTGCAGTCAGGCAGGCGGGCAGGCAGGCAGGCAAAAGAGAAATAAATGAACATGCAGGAAACACGTGCATACATCCTGACGCTGCGTCGAAAGAACTTCTGTTCACTCACGATCCTCGGCTGAGGCCTTGCATGATTCCCACGAATTTCTCAAGGCTCATTCTGCTTGAACCGAATCATCAGCCTATCAGCCGACCGGTGAGCAAAGAAAACAGTCTGCCAATAAACGACCATTGAATGCTCCCATCCATACAGCAGCCGATCGACATTCATACCAAGCGATATGCCGAACGGACAGTCTGAATTTCACCCGGCCGTCTATCTCCCACTTGAGCACCCTCCATTCCCTTGCCTTCCCTTCCCCCATCTGACCTTCCTTTCACTTTTGAGTTGTAGACTCCGAATCCACATGCTTTTCTGCAGACAGACAGACAGGAAGACAGGCAGGCAGACAGACAGGCAGACCTGGTCGTTCCATCCTGGTTCTTTACAGACCGTATGGTTGCTTTGCCTCCTCTTCTTCATGAACACAACAGACAGACCATATGGTTGCTTTGCCTCCTCTTCTTCATGAACACAACAGACAGACCATATGGTTGCTTTGCCTCCTCTTCTTCATGAACACAACAGACAGACCATATGGTTGCTTTCCCTCCTCTTCTTCATGAACACAACAGACAGACCATATGGTTGCTTTCCCTCCTCTTCTTCATGAACCCAACAGACAGACCATATGGTTGCTTTCCCTCCTCTTCTTCATGAACACAACAGACTAAAAGAAAGAAAGAAAGCAACAAAGACAGAAGAACATCACGACAACTCAGACAAAGTGTTCTTTACGGACAGACATTATCGTCTTTTCTTTTCCTTTTTCTCTTTCTTCTCATTTTTCTTTTTTTTTTTCTTTCTTTCCTGGACAGACAGACTATATGTTTCTTCTTCTCCCTTCTTTTCTTCATGTACATAACACCTGGACAGACAGACAAACAGACAGGGAGATCCGTGACTAGCAGCGGTGAAGGGTTGCCTCCCTCCTGTGGTCGCCATCTCCACAGGTTTTCTCGTTCAACGCACACTGTGAAGTCACGTGTTTTTCCCCACTTCCACAGACACAGACACACACACACACATATATATATATATATATATATATATGTATATATATATGTATATACAGAGAGAGAGAGAGAGGCCGGCAGATGGGCAGACAAAGACAAAGACAGAGTAACAGACAGACTCCATCTGAAGCTGGCAGGGGAAGACGTACGACAAAGAAGAGAATCTGTTATCAGGATGTCTGTCCACAAAACTGCGTCGACGGAATTTCATCCAACCCCCGACTTGGGCACATTGTGGTGACGAAACGAAGGAACAACTACGTGTCTATTCATTTGTAGAGAATACAACTTGTATGGTACATGTGTGTGTGTGTGTATCTGTGTATGTGTGTGTGCGACACAGAGGGGGAGAGAGAGAGAGAGAGACAGAGTGCGAGTGCGGATCGCGAGAGTCCCATCGTTCGAACCTTCCCTCTGTCTGTCTGTCTGTCGGTCGGTCGGTCGGTCGGTGTGGCTCCAGACGGACATGCAGAGACAGCTAAGCACCAGACTGCGCAAACACCAACGGAAACAAGGTGACAAGATTGACGCTGAGATAATGTAAACCAACCACCAAAGAAAGACAAAAGTGCACCAGAAGAAAGGAGAGTGAAGAAGCGGGCATTGAAGACGACCTGTCTGTCTGACTGACCCTTCAACAAACTGTCCTTCATAGACGTCCCCGTCATCTGCAAAAAGGGGACGGGAGCAGAAGCGAATCAAAAAAACATCGCGCCCTTGCGTGGGGTGTCGCAGGGATCAAATGAAAATATGAGACGTCGGCGACTAGGAATCGAGGGAAAAGAAAAGCCGGTTTTGACGCATCCAGTTGGTGAGGGCGCATGCGACTCACTCACGGACTGACTGTGTTTCATTTTCCCCTTTCCATGAGCGAAGCCATTTTTCCAATACCCCACGAACTCCGTTCCCTCTTCCCAGACCTGACGACCGAAGCCGTGCCGCAACCCGTTCTGCACACACACACACACACACACACACACACAGAGAGAGTACCAAGACTTGACGAACAAAGAGCTGAGCGGGTTACCGGAGCCTAGAGAGAACCACACGGCAAGAAGAAGGGCACACCTCAGTCATGTGCATCCTTCTGGACGTCATTCAGCAGGGAGAGAACCGACCAGACGTCCATCCAGGGAGTCGGACTGAGTGAAGGAATGACTCGCTCCGAACAAACACACGGAAGCGAAAAGCTATTCCCATTACCAGAAGGGGGAAAAACAAGGGAAGAGGATGGATAACGACCAACTGGCTGAGCGGAAAGTGACAGAACGGTAGAAGGAAAGAAAATGAGAGAAAAACAACAGGTTCTCTTTGGAGGGAAAGGGACGCGAGCCGACCGACGAACCTTCACCTGCCCAACGTACGTCGATTTGTTCCCATGTTCATCAAATTCAAGGGTTTGCACTCTCTGCACTCATTCAAAGCGCCAAGTATTCGTTTGATTTTCTGCGTCTGTGCAGAAGACCGGCAGGGCCTTCGATGATGCACCGCCAACACTTTACCTTCCTATTCCTAAGGGTGCATATGCAAAAAAAAAAGCCAGAGAGAGGGGCGCACAGAAACGACGAGACAAGAAGAAAGGCACAGCTAGAGAAAAAGGGCAAACATTAGAGAGATGAGAAAGTTGAGAGGAGAGGAAGAGAGGCCTAGAGCACCGTGCGAACAGACACCCGCAGTCCTCCCAGACCATAGAAAACCAAGAGGAGCCCTTTACAGGCTGACTGACGGGGCTGAGCAGCCACCGGAGCAAGAAGGCGAGAGGTACCAGCGTAACGGGTGCCGCCACGGCCCAGAAGGTGCCTGGGCGGTCTGCAAAGAACCCCTTCAATTTCGACAGATGGGCTCTCAAGACTGGTTCCACCTCCTTGTTCACGTATTCACGCACCCAGTCCGCAAAGTTCCGCGACCTTCCCAGCGCCTGGGTGGAAAAACGCTGGAGAGCCTCTGCTCCTCTCTGGAGCTGCAGCTGTGCTGCGTCGAGGGAGGCAGACCCCCAAGATGAGCTAGAAGACGCAGAGACGGACATACTCTCTCCCGCCCTCTCTCGGCTAGTGCACTCGGCCGTTCTTCTCGTTCTCTCTTCTGACCGGCAATCCTGTCTTCCTCAGGGTCGTCGTTAGGCTCTTGTCAACTTGAAGAAATTGGCAGCGTTGAATGAGGCACTCTGTGAGTGGAAACAACGAAGCTAGAGAGAGACCGACACACGACTCCGCGAACACCCAACAAGGGATAGATGACCGCAGATCAGAAGCAGGCCGGCCGAGAGCACGTCAAACTTTCCTGAGCAGACTTTCGTGCCTCGACACGTCTCTGCAGATCCCGCGATTACAAAATCAAAAAAGAGAAAGAGGCACCATTAATTTTCAATGGAGGTGCGGAACGAAGACACTCAAGTGCAAGCGTACCAGAGGAGCGGACCGTTCGGCAACCCCAATATTCTTCGAAGATGCACTGTCACACGATGAGCTCCACGCTCTTCCTCAGCCGCTCTTCCATGGGTTTCTGTTGAACCTGTCACTTATACTAAGGCACGGCGTGGCAAGGCACACGAAGGCATTCCGTATTCCTCCGTCAAGACGCAAATACGATGTAAATATCTGATAAATATCTGTGGCCATTCTGTGGCTCAAAACTCTGCAGAAGCATGTCGACCTGCATGCAGAGCATTGCCGAGCTTAAAGCTCGGAAGCTTGGCGGAAAAATCAAGCCGGCCGGCCGGAGATGGCCGCAGAGGAATCTGAGAGGATATTCACAGCTTTAATTAGCCATTAAATTTATGTCTTATATATTTATATGCTTTCATTCCTATTCATTCCCTTAAATTTCATTAGGATTAAAATACGTAGAACTAAAAGTAGAAGGTTACATTACTTAAATTTACTTTTGAGATTATTCTATAATTAGTTTAAGCTAAAATCAAGCCCATCAGCATATATCAGCATGCTAGTTGGTAATAGTCAGGGCGTATTAGCATTAATCATCATGCATCTACATCATAAACTACATAGACTACTGTGTTATGCACCATTGTTGGAGGGGGGGCAAACCATGGGGGGAAGGTTGAATCAATTTGCAAGGCCTGTGAAGAGAAAACTTGTGAGAAACTGATTGATGACCCGATTCACCGCCTGACAACTTATATTCGAACGGAAGTGCCGCGGGGGAGACTGAGCGATCTCTGGTATAGGCGACTGGAGCGTATATCAATAGAAGAAGTATGTGAGCATGGAGAGAAACAGGAGGCCCGAGAGGGTAGAGGGTTGGGGCAGGCCGAGGAGCAGGTCGGAGGAAGACTTCCCCGTCGGCCTCTTCGCAGACGACACCTACCTGAAGTCAGCGGAGGCAAGGGAGATGGAAAGATTGCTGAGAGCTCTCGAGGAATACGTAGAGCCCCTCAAACTTTTTTTGTCAGACAAATCAAGGTTCGTCAAGTTCTGCCGGTCAGAAAGGGAAAGGGGAAGAAAGGAATCTTTTGTTTTGGGAGGGAAAGAGTTAGAGCAGGCAAAGGAATACCCATATCTTGGTTTGTTGTTGACAGAAGATTGCTCAGTAGATGCAATGATGAGAGAAAGAACAGTGAAAGCAGAAAGACTCTTTTTTGTGCTGAAAAGTAAGATCACATCAGCAGGAGAGATTCCTCCAGCCACTTGCTTCCATTGGTTCAAACAGACAGTGTGTGCCGTATGGCTGTATAGCTGTGAAGTGCATTCACATTCGCAGGAGTCTTTGGCAGACTTCGATCGATTGCAGAGGAGGTTCATTCGATGGGTTTTCCAGTTGAGAGAGAAAGAAAGCATACATACAACCTTTTTGGAGGCAGGCTTGCTCCCCATTGACTTAGTTGTAGCTCAGAGAACGCTGTTGTGGGCACAGAAAGTTTTGAAGAAAGCAAGAAATACACCAACAGGCCATGCGCTTGCCAAATCAATTCAGGAGGGGGTGGACAGTGATTTGAAGGGGGGAAGACAACATCCTTTTCACTTTTTTCCTTATCTGAAGAAATGTGTTCAAACTCTTTTTCCACACAGACGAAGCAACCCTTTTTGTATCAGGAAAGAGCCAGAAGCAGCAGGAAGACAGCCGGCACTTGAACAGAGAGACCAGATAGTAAGATGGGTTAGCGCACTACAGAGAGAATCGGTAGTAAAAAGAAAGAACGAAGTCTTTGCAGAAAGAATAGAGAGCGCAATGTAAAAGAGAAAAGAAAACGAGAGAAAAGAACTGCAAGAAAGATCACTGATGCATCCAATTCACACTGTAATATCAAACGGAAACCGCTTAAACTTGTGGCTGCACAGCAAACAGACAGATGAAAAAAACAGAGAAAACGGTCTCTCAATTGAGAGAGAAAGCATCGGGCAGACCCCTGTGTGCTACAGAAAGGTTGCACCCTGGTCAGTCCACAGAAGAAGAGCAGCTGCATTCAGGGTGGGAGAGAGGAGCCTTGAGGTCAATAAGGGGAAATTCTCTCTTGATGGAGGGAGGGGGACCCCGCTGCACAACAGAAAATGCATTGTTTGCTCTGATCTTCTTAGCATCCAGGTAGTTGAAGACAAAGTACACGTTTTGACCGAGTGTCCCTTGCATGATGCCGAGAGGCCGGGGCTGTTTGCTTGCAGGCTTTTTCAGACACATGGAATGAAGGGAGGGGGGAAAGAGCAGCAGGAAAGCCAAAATGGGGAGAGGGGACAAACAGGAAGACAGAAAGGCTTGCCTTGTTTTCTTTTCTTTTAAGTGAGACAGATGGAAGCGTCGACAAGTTTTTGAAGGATGTTGTTACAAAACGAGCTGCCTTAAAGGAATGCTGCAAGAGAAATATATGTAGCCTGCAAGATGTATCAAGCATCCAGCTGGACCAAGCCTACCAAATCCTTTGGTCAAATGAAAAGGAAAGAAACAAAAGACAGGCAGAGTATTCAGCAACATGGCAGCAAATGAAGCAAGCAAAGGAAGAGGGAGAAACCAAAGGGTTGAGTGACTGGGAAGTAATGAGATTGGCCTCTAATCGATCGACCGTTTGTTTTAAGATGCCTCCGTTTGAAGCCTGTTTGAGCTCTGCCGGGTCAATCGGCAGGCCGCAGCATCGTTAGTGAGAGTTGATTGATTGCAGTCTTTCGCATGCGATTGATAGTAATTGATTGATTATCACGTAAACAGTGTGTGACATAAGTCTTTTTGGCCTGTGCGGGCCGGCCAGGAAGGTCCGGCGTGTGTATATACTTTTCTTGGACGCCGCACATCAAGCGCTCGGCATTGGGGCAGGAGGCCAATCCTCCAGACATTAATCCTAATCCTAATCCTAATCCTAAGGTGGTACTTCTCGCTTCTTCTTCAGAGGGATGCCAGAAAGGCTAGTGCCCTCATTGCTGCATGCCTAGGACCAGACTGATCAATCCTGGGGAGCAGCGCTTTGCTAGCTAGTAGTCCTAAGGTTCGGCCGCTTTAGGTGAGCATTCGCTAGCGTGCTCCTAGCTTGCAATATGACATGAATGCTCACAGACTGCCCTTTGCCATTGGGATACGATAGCTGGCAGGTTCAGTCACATTATTAATCATTATTATTATTAATCGGTCTATAGGCCATCATGCAGTGCATGAGTCTAGGACAATGCTTTATTGCCCCTTTGCCAGACCTGCATCATACAACGGGAGGGGGCTTCATTCTCGTAACTCTAAACACCCTGCATCTAGAAGATGCTTTCTAAATCGCTGATGTCGTTTCCCTTCTGTGGGAGGAGTGCGACAACTGCAACAGAGACTCTCAGGCAGTAGAGGCAGACAGGAAGACCGGTGGAGAGGGGGGACGAGAGATGTACGTGGGAGATGGAAAAAGAACATTCAAAGGTGACACGGGAAGAGAGGTAAGTAACCATCACATGCATCGAATCGCAGGCCTTACGATAGAGGGCGCAGACAGATGTTTTGCAAGATTCGCAGGGCCGGTATGGGTGAGTGTCTGAGTGCCAGGGTGACCTTCATTCGTGCTAACAATTCGCTTTGCGTGGCGTGTTTTAGAGGGGTGGAGTCTTTCGATAGCAACCACTTTCTCTCTCTTTCTTGGGCTCTGTCTAATTTAGCTTCAATTTCGGTTACAATTGCATTCAGAGCCTCTCGATCTGCTCTTGTTTCTGTGCATTCAGTCAGTCGGTGCAGTAGATCGTCTACTTTACCCCTGCATGCAGGGCAAACCGCGTCTTCCAGCCCTTTGTACGGTGCATGGGGGCGACCACCAAGCAACATATACAGCAAGGCTGAAAAAGGGTCTGAGGACCAGATCGCAGCGCGAGGGAGGGAAACGAAACGGGGGGACGAAGGGGATGAAGGAAAAGTAGAGGAAAGGAAGAGAAGAGACGAACGTCGGGCAGTAGGATAAGACGTTTGGAACACATTCGGTCTGACGCCTCTGCCAAACTGCAAAACCACCCCCCATGAAGCGGCCCTTTCTAGACAACCATCAATCCATTCATCAACTTCCCGGTTCATCACTGCTCTTAAGAGAAGGAGACAGCCAACCTTGGTAGCTTTCTTTCTTCTTCTGATGGTTGGATTGACAGTCACAAATTCTTCCAATCCGGTCGACCCAATCAATTTTTGTGCGTGCATCATAGAGGAAGGACAATCACCATTCATTAAAGCCGACCAGGCACCTGCGGGCATCTTGAGGTCAATATGTTTTAAGTTAGTCAAATACCCAGCAAGTCTCATCGACATATGCATACGTGCAGGAAGTAGACCGATAGCACACAGGGTAGATACACGGAAAGAGGAGAGAGACAGATTCAAAGCCTAATGGACAAAGCGCAATTGAAGGACATCTAATGCATCCATGTCTGACTTGCGGACAGGCAGACAGTCAAACGCATATAGAGCAACAGGCAACCAGAAAGCGCATAAACACAAAATTTTTGCTGCGGGGGGCAGGCGACCTAAAGAGAGTGCTACGCTCTTTGCATGACCCATCCGTCTACTCGCTATGCTAAGCCTCTCTTCTATTACCTCCCTTAAGTCCCCCCCTTCGAACAAAAGAACACCCAGATACTTATACGACCCCACTCTCTCGACCTCTTTTCCCCCAAACATAAGCCTGCCTTCAATTGCAGGGTAAGAGTCGGACAGACGCATGATTTTCGTCTTTTTTAAATTAACAGTGAGCCCCCTCTCTTCACAGAAAGAATTCAATTCATTCAAGCTGACCTGCAGGTCATACACGCTCTCAGCAACGAGGACAAGGTCATCGGTATAACCAAGGCTATCGCACTCAACCCCACCGAGCAGAACCTCTGCACGACCGGAAGCCTTCACTCTTTCATGCAGATCATTGATGGAAATCAAGAAGAGAAGAGGGGAAAGAGGATCCCCTTGTTTCACCCCTTTCTCTTCCTTGAACATAAAAAGGCTGCCAGTGATGCTTCCGTACATATTTGTATACATTGCCTAAATCATTTTGACATTGACTGCACTCACCCCTTGCTTCAGCAAAACTTCAAACAAAACATCCCTGGGCAGGGAGTCAAAGGCTTTGCTGAAGTCTACAAAGCATACTAACAAGGGCTTCTTTCGTTTCTTTGCCTTTTGCATCAGCGCAGTAAGTGCTCCAATGGCTTCCCTTGTTCCTACCCCTTGCTGAAAACCCAACTGCCTATGGTCAATCTTCACTTGCGATGTAAGACGGGCAGAGAGGAGTGAAGAAAAGAGTTTTGGTAAGAGTCATCATCATCATCATCATCATCTAGCATCCTATAGTCAGCATTGCTACTAGCATTGCTAGCTGCATCATTGTCAGAAACTCAAGTGACTCAGAACTAGTTTTGATCAGTTTTGAAAACTTTTCACTTTCATCATCTGTCCTACAAAAACAGTCACTCTCAGTCTCTCACACCATCGACAAAAAAATATGTCTGACAGACGGGCAACTGAATTCAATTCGAGCGACTCATTCCAAACCCACCGCCCTCTCCAACACCCAAGCCACCTACCCGATTTGACCCTGTCCCCCCCAAAGGGCTCGCCTCCAAACTCCGACGACTGACTGGCGGCGGAGTACAGCTTTCTTTCCTGCCTTCTTCAACTGATAAGACAGGTCGCCAGAGACCGAGCAGGTGCATAAGTCGCGTGAGAGTCATGTCCCTAGCCATTTGGATGGAGGCAACTGCGGGGTTGATCTTGCTTCCAGGCACCTCAGACCATCTGACAGGAACCTCCCCGATCCGAAATCCGAGGCTCTGAGCGAGAATCAAGAGCTCGATGTCAAACGCCCACCTGCAACGGAGGAGAGACGTTCTCTCTATATTTTCCTTGCAAGCAAACTCTTCATGATCCGAAGCCACGAATGCCAGACCGCCCACCTCCTCCCAGCCACACGAGAGAAAAGAGAAGGAAAGAAGAGAGAAAGATAGATAGAGAGAGAGAAACAGAGGGAGAAACAGAGGGAGAAAGAGAGAGAAAGAGAGCGAGAGAGAAACAGAGGGAGAGAGAGAAACAGAGGGAGAGAGAGAAACAGAGGCAGAGAGAGAAACAGAGGGAGACAGAGAAACAGAGGGAGAGAGAGAAACAGAGGGAGAGAGAGAAACAGAGGGAGAGAGAGAAACGGAGGGAGAGCGAGAAACAGAGGGAGGGAGAGAGAAAGAGAGAAAAGGAGAAGAGAGAGAGAAAGAAAGAGAAACAGGGAGAGAGAGAAACAGGGGGAGACACACACACACACACACAGAGAGAGAGAGAGAGAGAGAGAGAGAGAGAAAGAGAGAGAAAGAGAGAGAGAGAAAAAGAAAGAGAGAGAGAGAAAGAGAGGGGGAGAGAGAGAGAGACAGACTATATCGTTTTTTTTTTCCCTTTTTCTCTTTCTTCATTCTCTTCTGTTTTTGTCTTTTTTCTTTTGGCGTGCTCTCTCAGTGGAAGGGTACCAGAGCTCCAAGCCTTGAGCGTACCCTGCGGCCCTTCCTTCTGGCCCTTCCTTGCCCTTGCACTTCTACATTCTTTCCATCTGGACGTGTGCGTTTCTTTTCTTCTCCTTTCGTTTACGAGGCAGCCTAGGATGCAGCAGCAGCAGCAGCAGCAACCAGGCCAGCCAGCCAGCCAGACAGACAGACAGGCAGACAGACTATATCGTCTTTTCTTTACTTACAGACAGACAGACAGTTTCTTCTTCTCCCTCCTTTTCTTTATGAACACAACAGACAAACAGAAAGAAAGACAGACAGACGGGCACACACACACACACACACACACACACACACGCACGCACGCACACGCACAGAGAGAGAGGGATCTCGAGAGAGATCTCGAGAGAGAGACAGAGAGAGGAGAGAGAGAGAGGAGAGAGAGAGAGAGGAGAGAGAGAGAGAGAGAGAGAGAGAGAGAGGGAGAGAGAGAGAGAGAAAGAGAGAGAGGGAAAGTGAGAGAAAGAGAGAGAAAAAGAGAGAGAGGGAGGGAGAGAGAGAGAGAAAGAGAAAGAGAGAGGGAGGGAGAAAGAGAGAGAGAAAGAGAAAGAGAAAGAGAGAGGAAAAGAGAAGGGGAAAGGTGAAGTGTGAGTGGGAGGTGGAAAAAGAGGCCCCATGGGAGGAGATACTTATGCATCCATCCATCCATCCAGTCGGCTGACATACCTGCTTTCATGGACGGAGGCGAAGAGGCACCGTGCCGCCGCTCTCGTGAAGAGTTTGAACCCGCATTGGGTGTCCTTCACCGACCCGCCCACCATTAATCTGACCAACCCGTGAAACCCCCACATGAGGATAGTTCTGTACCATTTTCTCTGCGCTTCTGACTCCTTTGCGAGGTGTGCTCGAGAGCCGAAGACGACGTCAACGCTCTCCGTGTTCCCTCTATTTTCCTTTTCCTTTTCACTGTTGGCTTTCTTGACTTTCTCTGGACAGAGAGCAAGGAGACGGTCGAGGTCTTCGAACTTCGTTGCTCCATCTGCATCAGCCATGAGGATAAGAGAACCAGAAGCAAAGTGGACCCCCGTTCGCACTGCAAATCCCTTTCCTCTGTTCCTCTTCAATCGAAGAATCTTAAAAGGGGATGACGGAGGAGGACCGGCTTTCGTCTCTGCCTTCACTCCACTTGCTGATGCAGCTGCTCTGCAAGCAACACCGAAGGTGTCGTCCTTGCTGCCATCGTCCACCACAATCACCTCCCACGTAAGCCCCCCCCCCTTTTCCTTTTTCTTTTTTGTCAGGTAGGATAGCATGTCGTCGCACATCAGAGGAAGCCTCTCGCTTTCATTATAGGCCGGAATTACCACCGAAAGATCGCACTTGGAGTTCCTAAAGAGTTCCGAGGAGCACTCCAGAATGTCGCCTTCCACACTCATCACCTTCACAGCCGACCCCACAGGGGAGTGATATGCATCGCACCACGTTCTCAGAGGTTCAGTGAACCACCACAACGCAACCAGGAGGCACAGTAGAAAGAATACAATGAGCACTGCTTCAACCCACATGACTCCAAGACGGACTGCGGGCGAATTTTTGATGCGCAAGGACTTCTTTGTTTGCCTGACCTGTCCCTGTCAGAGCAACACTTTCCGCAGCAACAGATTATGGCGTTCGAAACAACCTTTGTGCGGATCTTCTACGGCATTACGTACTTCTATCATACGTACACCGGTCCAAGTTCCTTTGTGCTTTGTTCTCCGTTTGTGCTTTGAATCAAAGCTCTTGTAGAGGGATTTAGCGACTCGAAGAACCTCGATCGACGAATCTCGTCGAAAGATACATCGGCCGGGCGGCGGGGCCATTTTCAATTTCGGCGCGCGCGGGCGGCCCGCGCCGCGCGCACCGTCGCCCATGGATCGAAAGAAATTCAGCATCGCCCATGCATGCAGCAGTATACCAAGGGCAGCAACGGGCAGCAATCGGGCAGCATAAGGGCAGCAGAAATCAGCAGAACCAGCAAAGGAAAAATGAAGAGAAGATTCCTGCGTGTTCAACTTACAGCGGTTGAAGTGAGAAAAGACGGAAAGAAAGAAAAATGGGTCGTGGTCAGCAGTTCGCCCTGGAGATTTTTATTCACCGCGTGACACTTGAGGAAGCAGGTGACGGTGGGAGTCCGGCATCTTCACTGTCGGCTTTGCTCGGTGACACCCATCGAGATGCCTTTGCATTTGCGTTGCGACTCCTCTCCCTGCCTTTTGTAATTATTCAACAGCAGCAAGGGCAGGTGAAAACCCAGCAAGCGGTGTGGGGAAAAAACCGAGAAGGAGAAGAGACGGGCAAAGATTCCTGTCCTGTTCTTTGGTTCAATGTAGGGAAGGCGATTGCGTTTCAGATGAGTGATACGGCCTTCAAGGCCGGGTTGTGTCCGCTTGCACTCCATCTCCTCGAGTTCCCATCTGCCGGGGAAGTAGACGGGCGCAAGGAGAGACCTACGGGAAAACTGATTGCCGGCGCGTCTGTCGACCTATCATTGTGTCTTCATCAGGCCTTGACAGCCAGCGGATCAGTGCAAGAAACGGCAAGCCTTCCCTTTACCCGAGTGCACTTGTCGCTCTTTCGTGCAGTGCACAGCGGCAGTGTTTCTCTATCGAGAGGTCCCCAGAAGATTGGGACTGTTTCCTGTTCCTTGAGGATTCTTCCCCATGGCCTCCCCAACCCTGTCAGCCTCACCAGACACACAGGGGAGGAGGGAAAGACAGTATCAGAGTCAGAGGTTGCCAAGGGGGAGGTCCCCAAGCAAATTTCTGCCGACTGTGGTGCAGAAGGAGACAGAAACTGTGTGGAAGAGGCTCGATTTGACTTTCATCAGGCGGCTGCAGGCACAACGGAAGAGGAAAACGAAACAAAAGGATCGGGGAGTGACCCTAAAGCTCCTGTACAGTCCGCTGAACCTACGCAGACACAACCTTTCCCTGTCTCTGCGCTCGAAGTGGCACCAATTGTGGCCACCAGAGAAAACCAAAGAGCTCCGGACACTGAGAAGGAAACGGGAGGCAGAGAACGGCAAGGAGGCAAAGGCAAAACTCAGGAGGATCTGATTCTTTCCATGAAGAAGAGAGAAGCAAGAAAGACAGGAAGTGTAGTAGAGCCCGAGGTTCAACGTCCCGGGGAGGAGGGAAAGACACGTGCAGTGTCTTTTGAGACGTCAGAGAAAGAAAATGGAAGGGCAAATCGGGAAGGCTGTATTGGAGAGGAAGGTTTGTGAATGTGTTTCACTCTGCACCATCTCTTTTTCTGTCCTTCGCGTTCACGTCTCGCAAATTTTCTCTTTCTGTTTTTGCTTCAGTCGACAAACACTGTTTGTGTGGTAGTGTTCTGTGGTGTTGCACATGAAGACCCGCTGCATGCCCAAAAGCGGTTTTCCAGTCCCCCTGACCCATATCTCTGGACAATGCATCGCCTACTCTTCTCCCTCTTGGTTTCCCATCGTGTCCCACAGATGAGTTTTCCTTCATCCTGTGTTTGTGTGCAGAGGCGGCGGGTGACGCCGGACCTTTCCCAGAGGACCAGCCCCCTGTGATGTTCTACGACCCCCGCCTCCGTCTCCGTATCCGTCCGGGGGCTGAGAAAGAGAAGCTTGCGGGGGCAGGAGAAAGGAGTGTGCAAGTAGGAGCTCCCAACAGAATAATCAGAGAGGAGGGAGCGGTCCGTCTGCTTTCTCCTCTTGCCTATCAAATGCATCAGAAAGAGAACGCGAAAACGGACAACGAAAACCCACAGCTAGGGGCAACCCAGCCCTCAGCCCCCCCCGCTTCCCTCCCCCACTGGTCGAAAAGGCAACGACCCCCCGTGCAGCAGCCAAGAGGGACCCTGCCACCCCCTCAGTCCCAATCCGCCTCGAGGTCCTTCAGGATTCCCCAACGACTCCTCAACAGAGGATCAGCTTCCTCCGAAGGTCCCAAAAAATCCGCAAACTCATTCGCACGGCCTCCCTATTCCTCCTCTAGAGCTGCCTACAAACCCTCAGCCGGACAGACTGTCAGTGCCGATTCTAAAACTGCCCCTTCTAACAGTCCCTTCCGTCCAAGAGTTTTTGTGCCCAAGGGGATACCCTCAAGGCTGCTTCACACCCAACCGCAGCAGTCTTCAAGCCCGTCTTTACAGAGGCATCTCCAAGGCACTCCCCTTCACTCCCTTCTGGCCACTTCTGCTGAGAAGCCTCAAAGCAGAGTCTCAGCAAGTGACCCGGTGCCTCGCTACACGTATGCAACCCCAGGGTACACCCCCCCAAGGAGAACCCCGACGGATGCCCCCCCCACGAGAGGATCCCCTGCATGGGGGGTGTCCCCACTCCATCATCTCCAAGGCAAGACAGGGAGAACGGGAGACGGAGGAGGAGGAGGAGGAGGACCGAGTCGTGTGCTCAGACGGCTGCTGGGAAAGAGACGGGAGGGCTCCCCAGTTTCTTCCAGATCTCCCTTCACCCCCGTCTCTCATGTCCCCTTGAAGAGTGCAAACTCTCCCGTCTCTGTCTCTGTCTCTGTCCCGAAAGGCGGGCCCACAGCCCCACAGCTCCACCAGAGCCAGGCGGGCAGGGAGCAGAAAGGAATGGAGGGGGAAAGTGTGCTGATTGAAGGGCAGCCCGACTCTTCCCTCGTCCCCGATCAGTCAGCCAGAAGGGTGTCGGATGGACCTTTGCCTCATCGTCTGAGTGCCGCAGGAGTGCCCCCGGAGTCTGTAGTGAACATGAGGGAGAAGGGAGGGGTGGCCGGAAGGCCCCCGTGGGAAAAGGAGGGGCGTAGGGGGGAGGTCGGTGAATTGTTGTTTGGACTTTCCCGTTCCCCTTCTGCCATGACTCGCGAAAGAGAGGCAGGCAGAGGAGAGCGCGGGCTGATGGGTGTTGTACAGGGGGGTGGAGAGGAAGACGGAGAGGAGGTGTGGGTAAGCCCCGAGGCAAGTGGAATCAGTGCGAGACAGTCTGCGAGTCAGACCGGTGGTATTGCAGAGTTGCCATCTGAGAAGGCTGTAATGGCGTCCTCCCAATTTACCGAGGCAGAGCGTTTCCAAGGGAAGCGAAAGCCCGGCACAGGGGGGGGGGAGGGGGAAGGGGGGCGCACCGACAAGAATGCTCTGAAAGTGCCTGTGCAGCTTCTCGAAACAAAAGTGAAAGGAGCGGATGTTGAGAGAGACGCTGAGGCTGAGGGGGAGGCAGGGTCTCCCTCGCTTATATTCTCCGCCTCCGGGTCGTTGCCGCCCTCTCGCAGGCTTTCTGGCTCCATGCGGGAGGGGACTGGGTTATCCGGCCTGTGGGAGGGGGGAGTGCAGAAAGCACCAGCAGAACAACCCGAGACTGTCGTGGCATTCGATCACGTTCGGCATCTCCTTCTCGAGGCAGTTGAGGGAGTTGTTGGTGATGATGGGCGGTTTGGGGGGAGTGGCGGCGGGGAGACTTTGACGTCTGAAGAAGAGACGAAAACCTGCTTTCTCTGCGGGCGGCAAATTGCCGCCGCAGACCTAGAGAAACACGCAGAGCAATGTGACTTCTAATTATATGCCTGTCTCCAAGTCCATATATACATTTAATTCTCATCATCTGGTTACATTTGATCATCAATTTCGTAGATTACGTGCACAAAAAAAATATGAGACTAGATATGAGAAGTGATATCACACTGATAGTAGTATAGTAAAAGTAGAAGGGAACAACAACAGACCTTTATTATCTTTTTAATCGCTCTACTTAGCTCTACTAGTTATGTACAGAAACTAGATACAGATAGGTATAGATATTTTCTAGGATATCTTGATATTATGATATCATTGATATATTAAAAACTATGCATAAAAAATATGTTTTACTAGTTTTAGAATTAATTAGAATTAGTCATGCAGTACTTCATTACTTATAGTTCGTAATATAGTGAGGCAAGCCTAGGCGAACCATGGGACTGGCCAATCCTGGGGTGAGCCGAACTAACGTGTATCACCACCAGACGGGATGCCCGCAGCTCAGAGATCAATACACGTAAGCGCAAGCTCATGACGGTGCAGTTCATTGTAGTTCATTACTGTTTCGTACTTCTTATATATAAGTAGTATGCATTGAGTACCCAGAGCATTCAGGGGTTACAAAAAATGTATCAAATGCTGATATAAAAATTAGTTTTAGTATAATAGTTTGTACATATTTCTAGGTATATTTGCGCTTTAATCATCATCACCATCATCATACGCCATCGTCATCGGCCCATGATTAGGTATCTAAAGTTTGGCAAGTCAGCACAGGTATATGAGCCGAGGCACCACACGCCCTTAGGAAACCTAGAAATACCTAGAGAAAAACAATTAAAAACTGTTATGTCCAGGATGTCACTACGAAGCCTCCTCCCGGCATTAACTTGCTTAGCTGCTATCAATCTACCCCGATTCAACTTTGTAGGACATTGATGCATTGTTTGTTTAATCCGATTTCCTAAAAAAGATCTCACTGTTTCTTACAAGCATACCTTCAATTGATACTCTATTCTGCATGCATTGATTTATGCCGTCATGCCACTGCCGCACCGACGTGCACCATCGCTCTCACCGTGCCCCACCGCTAGCCGCCGCACTATGTCGTTTGCGCCTTTCAAACCACATGTGCACTAACAAAAACAATGTCGGGTTCTCTCTTTCAATGCAGACAAGCAGGTGGGCAAAGATTCAGGTAGTGTACTTATCGAGTTTGCATGTTTGGAAATCTTTTTTTGTGTAAAATCTCCTCTATATAGAGTGTCTCTTCACCTTCGTATCAGACTCAGCCTCTCTATTCAGGGCCCCGGCATACCCCTGGGCCCCGGCAAGGGGGTAGCTGGCATTTTGCGTGCAAGTGGAAAATTGTGGAAACATGCACTCCACGCATATATGCAGGAGCACGCATCCGGTCAGGCACGATGTTCCTTCGAGCTAGTACAACTAAAAAGGGGTGTTGGTAGTTTCGTGTCGTTATCATCAACGAGGCCAGGACTCCACCAGAGGCCCTGGCTGAATTAAGTTTCACGCATTAGTTCTGTCCTCCGAGAGGGTTCCCGTCTCTTCGATCGTTCTGAAACTCCCGATCGAGATTCACGCGTCATGGCGGCAGCCCCGACCTCCTCGTCCTCCTCTGCGTCCTCTTCGACGTCCGCCTGGGGAGCTCTACGCACCTTGGCGAGGGGCCCAGTCGTCTTCCTCACTGAGCATGCGCTGCCGGACCCGGCAACGTCACAGACGCTCTTGCAGGGCGCGGAGGGAGCCTCCCTCTGCAGCAAGCCCAGGACGATGGCACCCCTGGGAGCGGACGAGTGGATTGTGGGCGGTAGGTGGGCTTACCGCTTCTGGCTGGTAGGTGGGCAATACCAGGCTGTCACTATTAACGCCTCATCCCTGGCCGAAGGCTCTCTCGGCGCCCCGTCTCTGGGCCCGTCATTTACCACAGAATTCGCTCCCATCCTTGGGCCCCGAGAGTGGCCAAGTACGGACGGAAGCGTTGCCATCTGGGACTTCGGCCTCCTCCCCCTCGATCCGGCGGCGTCTGCGTGGGAGCTCCCGGACTTCGAGAGCATGAACCTGGACTTTGGCAACGAGGGCGGGGTCGATGTCATTCCAGGCACATCCATCGCCCTGTGCGAAGCCGACGAGGGGTCCGCAGTGGCGGTCCTTGACCTCAAGACGGGGGCGCGGCTCACGTCGCTGGCCCCAAAGATGGCTCCCTCCAGAGGCGGCGACAGTGCCCGGGTGGAGCTTGGAAGGGGTCCGGACGGATTCCCCTCGCTCTCACTCCCGCAGCACAGCAACGTGATCATGTTCAATTCCGGTGTCGTGCTCAATGGGACGACGTTCCTTGAGATCCCTGATTCTTCCAAGCTCGAAGCACTCCCGCGCCCGCTTCCCCTCTCTGTCCTCGTTGCGCAGGTGGCGTGGCTCAAGTCCGAGTTCGAGGGGGACAGAATGGCTCTCTTCCGCCTGGGACGACTCGAGAAGCGCATCACCGAGGCGCAAGACGCAGCAACGGAGGCGGCGTCCGCAGCGCCCGCCGCCCGCCCCATGGCTCTAGTTTGTGCCAGGATAGCACACCTGCAAGCGGAGGAGTTGTCGGGCGTGCGATGGGCACCCGGACGGACTCATGCCCTGCTCGGTGACCTCGTGCTCAGACTGAGAGAGGGACACGGCGACGAGCCTGAAGAGGTGGAGGTGATCGCTGCCGTCGACCTCCCCAAGGGCTGCTATGAGCCGCTCACGAGGGGGAACCGGATCGGGTGGGCAGCACCGAACGTCCTCCTCTGCACTCGGGGGGCTGCGGTCGTTCCAGGATTGTAAGAGAGGTGACTCAGAGGTCTGCATGACTACTAGCATAACTATAGGGTCTGACAGCTAGTGCATGCGTGGTACCCTACAAATCGAGTGAATTTAGAAATGGATTTAGGCAGTGAATTTAGGTGAATTTAGCTAGGCGCCGGCTAGAGAAAAAAAAAAAAAAGATCTCCCTAGATCGTCTACTTTTTTTTTTTTCAGTCAAACAACTGTTGCTCAACTTCTTGTTGATTGAGGTTTTTGTTATGCATACCGCGTCCCCGTGTATGAAGGGTAGATCTAGCCTAGTCTCAACTGTTGCACAAGTATTGTTTGTCTGTTGCATAACTGTTGTTAAGTGTTGACTGTGTTGTTCAGGGTCAAAAAGTAAACAAGAAAAAAAAAAAAAGATCTCCCGAGATCTTTAACTTTTTTTTTTTTCTCTAGCCGGCACCTAGAAATTTAGGCACATCTACGTTTCTTCAGAATGATTAGGAACATATATGTAAAATGAAGTTCTAGATGAAGTTTGAGTTAACGATAGTCAACATATAGATGCACTGACACTGAATTTCTAGTTTAATATAATATAGGTGAACTTAAGTGAATTTAGTAGTAAATTAATGTGTCTAACATGTTTCTGATCTAGTTTCTGATACTTAAATTCAGAGTAAATTTATAAAATCGCTAGATATTGTTATAGCCACTTGCGCGGACAACTTGATCAGCTGCGTCGTACTAAGGCGTGGACGAAGTTCCGACGAACTTGATGAGCCCTAGGATCAGCCATGCCGAAAATGCGGACAAACTTGAACATTCTGGTTTCAAGTGGCCAGTAGTGTCAGGGACTGTAGATTGCCCACCTGAAAGCGGTAAACGCGTGTATTCGGGGGACCAGAGGAGTGTAAGGGGAGGGCTGAGAGGAAGGAGGAGTAGGCAGTGCACTGGTTATGACTGAGGGGTAGGAAGTACTTAGCAAATGCCGAAGAAGGCACTCAGATGGAGGAGCGTCAAGTATGAGGTCGCATGAGAGAGAGAGCTAGTAGCAAGAGCAGTAATCAGGACAGAAGGAAGAGATGAAAGACGTATAGGCCAGACGCTAGGAACAAACTTTAAGTCAATGCCCCCCGTAGTGTCAGGGAAGTGAGCACAGGCAAGGCAGATTGAATTAAAAGGGTATACCGTTTTAATATTTAGCCGTTTATCCCATAAAAAATAAAGTTTCCAACCTATTTTAATGTTGTTTTCTAATATATTTTCTATTATTTCTAGGTTGTTTTCTAGTACAGTGTCACGTGTTTTTAACGGAAGAAAAACAGATTTGAAAAACGTCCTATTCAATGTTTAATAGCTATTAACAGCTTTTAAACCAGGTTTTAGTTGATGAACAAGAACCGAGGCGCTTCCTCACAGCCCGGGTTAACCCTGCTGGTTCTGCTTGCAATTCCATCCTGGGAGAACTTGTCGGTCAACTTCTCTTACACTTGCACAATGTTTCTCTTGTACACACAGTGGTTGTCTATTGAAGACAGACAGCTCTCCGCTTTAAGTTCGAGTGGGGTATGAACAGATTCAAACAGATTACTTTCACCTGGAGACACGCTTAATTCTGTGTCTCCTTAAGCCGGCAGAGATGCGTCAGAGCAGGTGCAGGCTCAGACGGCAGGCCCGCGCCGCATACTTACGGTTCCGTCTGCACCAGTGAAGTCCTGGAGAGGACAAAGACAAACACTTTGGTACATAAAGGTATCAAGAAGGAAATAGATAGACACTCTTCTTGTGTGTTTTGTGATAGAGATCGTGTGGAGACCGAACCGTTGCTGAAAGGTCGATGTCAAAAAACGAGCAGCGAGCCGCCAAGCAGCAAGCGTTTGTAAAAGATGACGTCTTCAGAAGTGTGCTCTTTGACTGGACACCAATATAATGAAGTGGCAAGCTTCAGTGGTAGAGCATGGATGTCGCCGGATAACTATAACCTCAGTTGTGACTGACCTTTCCGAATCTCAGTTCAGAACTGAGGCCCATGTTGATATCCGAGTCCTGGTTGATACGGTCACTTGTGAAGCTCCTAGATGGCATACAACGAAGAAACAGCACTATAAAAAGACAATCCTAGCCCTGTCCTAGTAGATTGTCACCACTTTCCTCGTTTGTAAACTTGAAACGGATTTCCGGTAGCCTGTCTGTGATTTTTAATACCGAAAAAGTAGTGAAAAAGTGTTGAACCTCGAGCCTCCCCCCTAATCAATTTTGTTCAGACTGACGGGGAAAAGCCCAAAAAACACTCTTTTTGGGTGGAGGGCATGTAAATCGGGACCGCGGCGAAATTAAATAAGAAAAGGGGGGGGGAGGGGGGGTCAGACCTTCTTCGCCACCCCGTGGCGAAAGTCTGTTAGTGCGCCGTCCCTTATAATAACTCGATCATTTATCAATGACTTTTAAAATAAATTGTGTTACAGTAAAATCATGAAATCTTTAAATGATTTAAATAACCGAAAAATCTAGTGAAAAATAATACTATTGAGTCGAGTGTGCGCAATACAATCTACGACAATTCCATCGGCAAACATGCTGATCGACCAATGCATTCACCCCTCTGGCTAGACCTCTAGCACCATGCACCGTCGTGAAATCTTTTGCGAATTGAGCGAATTGCGAATACAAATAGTCTCGGAACCCGCAACTGCCAGCACCGAACCGTCACTGACTGTCCTCCCTCCAACCGACGCAACCATGCAGCCGACCGATCAACTGACCGGCGGTGCAGGCCCGCATCAATTCATTGTAGGTTAATTCACCCCTGGTAGCAGTTCGACAAATGAATTGCAGCGACTCTGACCGATCGCCTTTTCCTCTTCAAAAGCCTCCATATATCGAAGAATCGATTGATCGACCGATCGCAACATTCCAGTCAGGGCTAGTTGGGAAGAACACTCCTCCTTCTCACCTTTCTGTGTGATACAAATAAATAGAATGCGCTGTCAAAGACTGCACGGCGAATCGAATTATTGGAGTAAAGTTCTGTGTCGTAGGCATTCATTCATTCATTCATTCATTCTTTTTTCGCAAGAGAAGGGGGAGAAGAGATCAAGCAAGAGGGGGCACAGGGGACAAGAAACTCAGAAGGAAGGGAGGACAAAGGGACATGAAGAAGAACAAAAGGAGGGGAAGATCAAGTGTCCACCCTTTTCCTTCTCTCGTTTGCTCTGGCAGAAAAGATTCATTTCTCTTCTTCTTCCGCCCCGCGCCACTTTGATTGCCTTTGTTTCCGTCCCATGCTCCTCTCCACCGTCCAGTTTTTCGTCTCTTCCTTTGTCTACCTTCGTGTTCAGAAGGACAGAGCCGAAAAACTGGAAAGGCTTCTTCGAAGGCTCTGAAGCGAAAGGCAGAGAGGCAGAGCGAGAGAAAGAAAGAGCACAGAACGGAAGAAGGAACACCCCCCCCACAACTCAGACAGGACCGCCTCCTGTCATGATCAAGCCGGTTCCAGAATCTGGAGAGCTGCCGTAGAACTCCGCACACTCCTGCGTTCATCCAATTAAACAAAGAAGCCATTAAAAAAAGAGCGATCAGAGCAGGCGCATGCTTACAAAAGGCACGCAGAGGCACAAATTACGCGACGGCAGAAACGTTCAGATCGCACTCTAACACCTGCACCCATACTTCTACACACACACACACACACACACACCACTCCCTTCCCAACATTCACTCACTCACTCACTCACTCACTCACTGACCGCGCACATCTCTGACGCAGAGTCCATGCCTCCCCGCAGCGCCATCGTTCTCCAACCTCCCCTTCCCCCAAAGAGCCCGTCGTCCCGCGACTCCCTTCTGATCTGCTCAAAGGCGCGCCAACAGTCGGAAACCCTGCGCGCAGAGGCGCCGTCGAGCGGTGCTGCGAGGGCAGCTAGCCGGGGCGGAAGACTCAGGTGTCCGTGTCCACCCTGCACGATGGACGAACTTGCAGCCTGCCCCCTTTCTGGACCCCTTCCTGCAAATCTGCTCCCACTCGCAACACCTGCATCTGGTCCCTTGGGCAGCTGGCCGACTTGCGGAGGTACGGGCGAGGAGGCCGATGGTTGGGGGGAAGACGTTGGATCTCTGTCGTCGTGTCTGCTGGTGCTGCTCCTGCGTCCAGCTTCTTCACGACCCCTCCATCCCTTTTCTCTTCCCCTGTCCTTTGCAGTCTGCGGAAAGTTTTCATCCTCTATACTGCTGCCTGGGCTGTTTTTGAGAAACAACTCGGCCGCCGTGGCAGCAGGAACAGAACCGAGAGAAGCGGCGGAGGGATCAAAAGGGCAGAGACTGATCTTGGATGACTGCTGCTGTTGCTGTTGAGTTAGATGAGTGCCTTGTTTATATCCAGAGCGACCTGTAGATGAGGCCTCACCGGAGGAAGGAGGCATGATTCCTGCACGCAGACCGAATGAATGAGCGAAGGTTCTTATTCGAGCTCGATCTTCATCTTCTTCCAAGCCGCAGTCTGTCAAACAGACAGACAGAGTGGCGAAATGATCTTTTTCCTCCGGCACCTCTCTTCTGGACTGTTTTCACTACAGAGGTATTAATGAAGACTAAGACACAGAGGCCATCAAATGAAAACATATCCGTCGGGCTGGAAGAGTCAAAAATGACCCCCCAAAACAGAGAAAACCCTGTAAAGAAAACCACAGAGTGACTAACTAACTAGCACTCCACACACTGACCGATCAATTCGGAGACTGCCTTCTCGAAGTCACCCTCCACAGAGGATGACGACGACACCGCTCCCTCCCTCCCACCCGAGCATTGAATTTCTCTCTCTATGGCCTTCCCCCCTCCACTCCCGCTTGTGTACGTCCGCTCCGTCTCCTCCTCCTGTGGCTGAAATGTCCTTGAACCCTGTACCACGACTCCCCCAACTCCCATACCTGCGAATCCCCCCATTCGCCCAGAGGACCTCTCCAGCGTTCCATCACCCGAAGAGGAGAGCCCCCCCACCCCCGAGGTTGCTGCCTGCCAACAGTCCGAGGAAGCCAAGCCAGACGGTCTCGGAGCTCCTGTCCCCGTCCCTGCACCTCCGTATGACTCCCGGCATTCTCCCTGACTGTCGGGGCTGCAGGGGGCAGAGAGGACTCCCGCCTCCTCATTGAGACCACCCCTGCCGTCCCCCCCTCGCGGAGGAATGGGTCCAGACAGAAAGTGATCCGCCTCGCCGCCATTAATAGAAAGTTCTGCAGACACACTCGGAGAAAGTTCTGCAGGCACACTCGTCCGATTCCATTCATTTGTCGTCACGCAGAGCAGAGAGCAGGGCATAGGAAGCAATGGAGAACGTGAAATACTTTTTTCAAAAGTCTGTACGATTCAACGCAGATGTTCAGGAAATAATACTCTCTCTCTCCATGAATGGTTGTATTCTGTGCGTAGCCGACCATCTTCTTGCCTCTGCATTTCTCTTGGCAAACAGTAATTCGCATTCCGCTTTTTAGAAGGCAAACACTCCACACAGTGTCCATCCAGGCGACCTGATTGATTTTCCATTCCCTTCCTCCCTCCCTTCTTTTTCGTTCAATTCCATGCGGTCACTGCTGTGAGTCCCAGAGGGGTTGCGACCAACTCTGAGTGGATTGTACAATGACAAGAAAATAAAGATGAAGCAACCATATCGCCGTACGGACCTCTGGATTTCTTTTTCTTTTTGTCTCCAGACAGTTCTTGGGAGCCGCCAGGCCCCTCAATCTCTTTCTCTCTCTGGCTGCAGCCTCCCTCTCCCCCCCCGGCCCCTTTTTCCATTTCCCCAACAACGCAGCTTGCTGGGGCTCTCCCTTTCCCTTTCCACCGTCTCCGAAGTTTTCCCAGAAGGGACCCGAATGGATTCACGTGACGACGTTGTCTCTGTCTGACGGTAGCTTCCTTTGACAAAGCACGGGCAGACGCCGAGGAAGACGGCTTCCTTGAACGAGCACCTCTTTGGGGTGTGTGTCTCCTGCTCCTCGAGTTGCGGTGCTGCCCTCCCCGTTGCCCTCCTCTTGACTTCTCCAACGAAGTCTTCACCGCCAATGTGTCGCCCTGCCGCGGCACATCAACCTTTTCTCCTGCTGTCTCAGCTGTGGGGTCAGTCAGCTTCGGTGCGTGACGGTGGAACCGCACAAGGGGAAGCGACAAGGAGAGGGAGCGCCGTACTCTTCGGACAGCCGTCCCAAAAATCGGTTTGTCGTTTTTGTCTCTCTCATTCATCTCTGCAACTCGTCGACCCTCTTCATAGGTTTGTGTCTGGTGCCGCCTCACCCCTCTTCTTGGAGAGGTGGCTGCTACTCCCTCCACCTTCCTGCAACTGCTGCTGCTGCTGTCATTCAGGTCTGGAAACGCGAAAGTAGGATCTTCTTGAGAGGCGCCTTCTGCAGTCAATCAGGCCCGCACACAAGTTCATTAATTTTGCCGGTCAGGCAAGTGCTTTCTGCAGCAGATGTACCAGGAATTTTCACACGGGGGCAGACTACGTTTCAATACCACATTTCTGACACCCAACACGGATAAACCACACTTGTCACTTTTCACTTATGGCCTCTTCTCACCATTTATGCACCCATTCTTCACCATTCCACTCCCTCCCTCCCCAATTAAACAAAACAAACAGAAAGAACACATATCCCGCGTACCTCTGCGACAACCACGGGGCCCAGCCACTCCCCTCACCCATTCTCCAGAGAAATCCTGCACGCACACAGTGATTCTCTCCTGGATTGAAAAAGCCTTTGCGACCGCTTCTACATTTCTATAAATGCCTGTGTGCATGTCTGTATGTGTATGTACGGATACCTGTATCTGTTTGTGCGTGGAAAAGAGAACCCAAGGAACAGACAACGCTACAGGAGGAATGCTAGGCACCCAATACAACGGGAGTCACGATGATGAATGTCATCGGGAGCTTGCATGGAGACCTCTGTGCTTTGAACACACCGGACACAAACACACCAGGAAAGCACAAAGACAGAAAAAGTGCTTTCGAAAATTCTCGACCGACAAGTCTGAGTACACGAGAACGCAAACAATAGCGCATCAACCTCAACGTATGCTAGGGACATGAAGAAGAGACTGCACCCGAGCGGACCGCCCGACCTTCGTGGCCCCGCCGTGTTTGGCCACTGGACGTTCTGGAGATGGTGACAGGGCATCAAAGGGAGAAGGGGGAGGCAGGGGTGATCTCGAATGTCCGGGGTGCTGCACGGGGGCATTCGGGGAGAGACTCGAAGCTGAAGTTCCTGCTCGGCCCCTGTGCTCTCTCAACCCCTTCCCCCCCATCACCCCCCGGCCTCTTCCAACCGGAGAACGAAAGACAGTCGCCAGGGGGGCGGAAAGACGCAGACGCCTCCCCCCCAGCCATCCCCCCCCTCCACCCGCGGTGGTCCCTTCCTGATCGGCCTCGGCGCTCATCTTTGAGTACTCCTCTTTCGTCTCTTCTTTGACACACTTTGAGGACGCGAAGCGCTGAGGACCTCCACTCTTTCCTCCCCCAGCTGAAACAGCTCTGGAAGTTGCAAGGGCAGAGCTAAGTGGTACAGTCCGACTCGAAGGCTTCATCAGAGATGCATTCAACGAACAGGGGGGCGGCCTCTCTGCCTCCCTCCCGGTGTACGCCTCCGGCTCCTCCCATTCGAATCCCCTGCCAACACCAGCCTGCGTCTCTGTCTGAGGGTCTACGGAAGAGGAACTATTCACATGGGCTGTTCGGAGTGGCAGAGGCAAGAACGGAACCAGACCGAAGGGGGGTGCGCTTTGGCCTCTCTCCCGCTGCCCCGCGTTTTCTCCCTGCTTCCCTCCTGACTGAGTGGGAACGTTCAAACGCGCCGTCCCCCTCTTTCCCGATGGGGTTGCACCAACCTGCTGTCGTGCTCCAGGGGACAGAGAAGACGGAAAAGTGGAACGCCCAAGGGGCGAAAAGGGGAACAGCTTTTCCTTGAGTACTGGGAGAGGCTCTTCTCCGTCATCACTATCCCCCCGATTCTCATCAGGACACCCGACTGACTCCCCTCCCTCTTCACTCTGCCCGCCCCATACCGCAGAACTGGTTGACGCCCACATGCCAACACTCGCACGTGCTGCACCCCTTGGGGGCGCAGAAGACGATGAAGCACGTCCTCCTGCAGGGACCACGGCTCTTGATGCAGACGCAGAAGAGTCTGGTTGAACGAAAGAGGAACAGAGCATCATTGCGTCTTCCTCTTCTTCTTCATCTGCACCGCCCACAACGTCCTCGTCTCCTCCATGCACCCTCACCCCCCGCCTACCACTGCTCATTGACACCCCCCGTGTCCTACCTCCACCCCCAAACCCAAAAAAGCTCCTCCCTCCCCCCGTTTCAAGGCCCTCTGGACCGTCTAAATCCTCGCAGGGACTCTCCGCGACATCCGGGGAGAGATGCGGTGCAGTGGGTGGTTGAAGTCTCGGGGCACGCGCGGGTGTGGACAGCAGGGGCCTGCATGGATCCATCCATCCATCCATCCGTCCATCCATCCATGCATCCATCCATCCATCCATGCATCCATCCATCCGTCCATCCATCCATCCATCCATCCATCCATCCGTCCATCCGTCCATCCATCCATCCATCCATCCATCGAGACTCATCATATGAGAATTGCATACACACATGCACTCATGCATTCAGAGGACAAACGTCCGAGGACACGCACACACTCGCGGAAACTCATCAGTAGGCACTCATTCTTTCTCTTCCGACTCAGACTTGAGAGACAGACAGTCAGACAGACTGGAGAGAAACACCACAGGGGGTTTCAAAGAGAACAACGGAAAGAAAGGCAGTCCTCAACTGAAGCCCAGTCTCTGAAATGGAAAGTGAAAGTCCTTCCTTGCATGTCAAAAGCGCAACAACTGCAGGAACACAACACCGTTCTGAACGATGCGACAGGATGAATGTCCGGTCAGATATCCGTGAATGCATTCATTTTTGCTTGTTCTCCTTCCTTCTTTGTTTCTTGCTTTCTTTCCCCTTCTTTCTGTCTGACTCACTCTCCTCTTCCAGGGCCCTCGCGACCCGGGGCTCCACCTGAAGACGTCGGCCCCTGAGTGTGTCCCTCTCTCTTGTCACCCAATTTCGTGCCCTCAATCCCCTGGGAACTCGTGTCCCTCCCAGGAGTCTTCATGCCTCCTCTGCGTTCTTGCCCATGTCTACTTTGAGACTCCGAGACACCACCAGAGGAGGCGGAAGGCCCTGAGACCGCCAACACTGACGAATAGCCGAGAACTGCGCTGCCTGTCAGAGTACCCGACCGGCTAGCGGCAGTAGAAGCAGTGCGGGGTCCTCCAGAGGAGGATGAAGACGGCGCCCCCCCCCCCGGGTTCGATCCGGCTCCTTTCAGAGCGCCCGGAGGACCAGTGAGTCGACACGTCCCTTTACCCGTCAACTGTCCCGGAGCTTCCCCGATCTTGCTTTCTGACACAAATGCTGCAGCACTCTGCCTGCCCCTGCTGTTATCGATCGCCACTCTCTTCCGAACTTGCCGGAGTTGCAGATCCAACAACGGCCGTCTCGGCGTGACCAGACGCGTGCAGCTGCCGCACAGAGCGCACCCACACGATCGGCACGAGTGGCGCCACCCGAGGGACCCGAAAGAAACGCCACAGCCGTCACATCTGGAGGTGAGAGACTCCGGGAGGACAAAGGGGGGCATCTGCACTCCGTGAGCGCGGCGTAGAAATCGAGATCTGTCTGCGTCAAGCTGCAGTCATGAAGAAAATTCATGTACCATCAAGCATTTGAAGGGCAAGCAAGAAGACGTAGGGGAAGAAAGTCTGGTTCTCCGACATTCTAGGTAGAGGACAAGAGCGAGAGGGGGGAGGGGGGAATGGAGGAATCGAGAGCATGTTCGTACTTGGTGTGCCCCTGACGAAGCAGTCGAATGCCAAAAAAGATTTTCTTCTGGTCCTTTTGGCGCCTTTTTTTGTTATTCAAGAGATGGGCGGAAGAAGCATAAATCCGGAGGTTCCAGTCAAATGCCGCAAACACCACCTAACGCAACACCACCCGTAGATAGACAGAGACCTGCCTGACTGACTGACTGACCAGAGCAAGGGTTTGAGGATCCACGAGTTCTCCTCCCCCACTGCCCCCCGCCCTTCCTCCCCGCCTCGGACGCACAAGGGAAGAGTGCCCGAATTCAAACCCGTTGGCAACCACGGCTCTACACAGCCACAGACGCTCCTCTCGTTCCCTTTCGTGCTGCACACGGGAGAGAGAAGAGAAGAGTAGAGAAGAGAAGAAAAGAACACCCCCCGACGTTTTTGGACACAGAGCTTTCACAACGGTTAACAAAGAGACTCTATGCACCCAAAAAGGAGATAACTCTCTGTTGATTTCTCTTATGCACACGCACTTGAACGACCCGAAACAAGACAGGAGGAATACACACACACACACACACACACACATACACGCACGCACGCTCGAACACACACACACACACACACACACACACACACAGACGCACACACACGCACACACACACACACACACACAGAGAGAGAGAGAGAGAGAGAGAGAGAGAGAAAAGAGGGATAGAAAGAGACAGAGAAAGAAAGAGAGAAAGAGAAAGACAGTGACAAGAAAGACAGAGAGAGGAAGAGAGAGAGGAAGAGAGAGAAGAAAGAGAGGGAGAGGGAGAGAGGGAGAGGGAGAGAGGGAGAGGGATAGAGAGGGACACACACGTACCGAGGAGAGGCAGAGGGGGTCGAGGGCATCTGCGAGGTCCTCCCCTGAGGACGTCACCGAATTCAAACCCGCCCCCCCGTTGACCTGCAGGCACAGAGGGAGGAGTCATCAAAAGGTTCCCTTTCGTGAATGAAGAAGAGTGAAGGATGCGTGCCAAGTTGGATGAGGCCGATCGGGAGGAAAGAAAAAAGATAGGCAGGAAACGCAATCGATCGAGCACAGCACTGAATTCCCTATCAGCTCCGGGGTTCTATCTGGCTTTTTTGCACAGACAGACAGACAGACAGAGAGAGACACTCTCAGGGACCGATGTCATGAAGGCTGTGATGGAAACCAATCGGAGGCAACAAAACACCAAATGAACAAGGTCCAGTCCAAAGATGATCAGTGGTCTTGTCTGAGAGAGAAAAAATGACAGAGAGGGCTCGTAAAGAGACGGCTAGTACCGGTCCTCACCAGCAAAGCGAGCCCCTTTCGGTTCAACTTCTGAGCGGCCAGAAAGACGAGCGGCCAGTCAGCAGCATCAGATGCCTCCACTGCCGTGGCGGGGTTACAGAGGAGTTCGAGGAGTGGGCCCATGGCCTTGGTGTACACGGCAAAGTGAGTAGGCGTCCATCCACTGGTCCGCTCTGCCCGATTCGGGTCTGCTCCCTGTGTCAGCAACACGGCCACCATTCCGTGTTGGCCGGCTCGAGGCGGCGCTGCATTCCCTCATGCAGGAGAAAGAGATGAGTTGTTTGCACAGTTATTCGTTAATTGTCAAAGATGCCCCCCCCGTTGTTTTGTGAGAGGTACTCTGTGAAAGTGTGCTTCGGGAAATATTCTAAGGCACAAAACCATGTGAGTGTGTCTCTACTTCTGATGAAGTGCGGATTCCGGTACATCAACTTTGAGGGATCCGTGCAGAGAGAGAAACACTGAAGGAATGAGACAGACAAGACAATCACCATCTTGTGCATGCACCGACTCACTCACTCACTCATGTTGCAGGCCCAATGGAGCGGGGTCCTCCCCGCCCCATCGCCATGGTTCACGAGACCCCGAAGTGCGCCGCCGCACGTTTGAAAGAGGAAACTCAAAGTGTTCAAACGACCCCACACGGGGCCACCAGACTGCGCCGCCGCCCCCTCCCCGCAAGACGCTGAGCCAGAATCAGACAGGCCCGAAGCGCTACTCGCGAGCGTGAACCCGCTTCCATGTCTTCCCTTTCCGCTTCCGCCCCTTCCCCTCAGACGCTCATGCTGAGGCCGTCCCCTCGAGGACCACAAGGAGCCTGCCGCACCTTTGCTGTCTCTCTCTTCGGACGTCTGCAGGAATCAAACAAGGAAGGAAGGAAGGAATGAAGGATGAAAGAGAGGGGGGAAGGCACGCAGTTCCACATCCCCTTTCTCCATGCGCCCGAAACTGCTTTTCCCAAGGGCTCAGACCGACAGAGTATCGTCGAGAAAGGAATGTAGAAGGTAGGTCCATGTGGCTCGGTCTTGTGTGAGCGGCTTGTTCTTGATCTGCCCCAGCTGACCCTAAACGCTTTCTTTTCGCCGCTTTTCACCTCCCCGCTTTCGTTTTGAGTCTTTCTCTGTCTCTGCGTATGTGAATCTCTGTGCCTGCGTGTCGCTGTCTGTGCGTGTGTGTGTGTGTGTGTGTGTGTGTGTATGTGTGTGTGTGTGGTGTGTGTGTGTGTTGTATCAAGCTGGAATGTCAGGGGTACAAAAGGTAAGTGGGGGGGAAGGGAGCGGGAAGGACGCCTCGTGCCCGAGCAGACCATACCTGCCTGCCTGCCTCTCCTTCTGCTTGCCTGTTTGCACAGTTTTCTGAAGGAGATCGAGAAATTTGTCAGCTCTGAATGTTTGTGACCTCATCCGCAAAGTGCCCTATCACTTAGTATGAGTATCAGGCCATGCAGCACAATTAACCGCCCCTTGCTGTCTGTTCAACGTACCGTGTCACAAAGTGCATGCAGCACCGTCCTCCCGCCCCTCCCTCGGAGCTCAGCCAGCGCCGCCCCCGCACGGCCCCACCCAACTCGCGCCGCCAGAAGACTCACCCACTGTCGAACTCCATCCTCGTCCCCTGCTTGGCAAAGCGCATAAAGCCCCGCCGCGCCAGCCGTCCCTCCGTCACCTTCCCCCTGCCTTCCCTGTCTCTGCCCCCCCACGCCATGCTTATCATCCTCGAAAAGCAGCTCGCATGCACCGATGCCGGGCTTCGACAGCGCCGTGGCAAGGCGCGCCCGTGCCCCCCTCGCGTGACTGTGAATCGATCCCCCCGACGCCGCTGCTGCCCTCCCTGCCGACCCTAAAGTTCCCGAAAATAACGACGGCTTCCTGCATGAAGGAACAGGAACAGACAGACGAAATGCTCTCCTTTTCGCGAACAGACAGACATACTGGTAGATGAATAGAGAAAGGAGCAGGCAGGCAGGAAGGCAGAAAGTAAGGAAGCAAGCAAGCAAGAAAGAGAGATGCAAAGAAAGAAAGAAAGAAAATCAGTATGACATGAAATTGCGTTTCCGATACAATTTTCTCATTTGAATGCACGGAAGCAGAAATGCGGAGGGAGAGCCGCAGGGAAAGGAAACACTTGAAGAGAGGCAGGCAGGCAGGCACACAGGAAGGAAGACAGAAAAATTGACACCCGACCAATTTCATCCAGACACACACGAAAGAAAAACAGAGCGGTGGAGTTGAGAATGACCATGCGAAGACCGACCGAGGTCCCATTGCCGTCTCCGTAGCGGCTGCCCGTGCGCATTCGAGCAGCTTGGATCCCCTTCTTTCTGCGTCCTCTCCAAAGGGGAGCATGAGGTCAAGCCGGATAGAGGGAACGCGGTAAGAGTCGAATCCGAGCGTTGCTCTGCAGGCAATCTCATGAATGACAGAAGACGTCTCGCATCCAACCCTCACATTCTGGTAAGTATGGCTAGAATGACATTCCTTAGAGCAGAAGAGTGCGGCAGCAACAAAGTGGAACTGCGGATTGCCAGGCAGCCGAGCATTTTCAAGGAAGGAGAAATCCAGAAACAACGTCATCATCGCCCTGCATCTATGTCCCGCCACCCTTCCTCTACATTTTCTCACGCTCATTTAGATTTTTCTGTTTCAGTTCGTCTCTGATGGCGCGATGTCTTCTTTCCTTCTCTCAAGCCGTCACAGAGAGAGACGACAAAACGACGAAAACACCTCCACAGCGAGATGAATCCCGCGTCGCGCGCACGCTTCATAGAGAAGCGGGATAGGGAAAGAAAGACCGATTTTGCGAATCTCTTCGATCGTTGTCATTCAAAGTAATTTCGTTTCTCTGACTCACTGACTGACGCTCTGTGCGCGATTCTTCCTGTCAAGGAAACCCCACAAGAAGAAGACGACGATGAGGCTGAAGAGGAAGAGACACCCCTTGCAGCTCCCGCCAGAGACGGAAAAAGAAACTGGCTAGTCGAGCTCCAACTTTGGTTTTGCTGGGCGTCCCTCCCACCCCCTCTGCAGGGAGGCGGGAGGGGAGCAGAACACTGCGTCTCCCCCCCACTCATCTGCTGACCATCCTGGTCAGGAGGAAAGAGAAATCTCGTCCCCGAGGCATTCATCCGCTCCGACCCCTTGGTCTCCCGTCTCTCTCCCCCCCCACCGCCGCAAGGGGCCGTCACTGCGGGACCCCGGCAGGGCGCTGCAGTTGCCGGAAGCGAAGGGGAGGATTCTGAGAGTGCGCGCATGGCGATGGAGTTATGGGGACACGGAGAGGGGGATGGAGAGAGTGAGGCTATGCCCTCCATTTCCCATTCATCAGAATCACTCCGCCCCCTTCTTCCATCGTCCTCTGCCCCCATGGGATCTCTCAAGAGAGGATCTGGCAGGGGAGAAGGGTCGACAAGATTCCGCCGAAGAAGCGGCACTGCATGGTTCCATGCATTCATGCAGGCAGGGGGGTCGGGAGGGACAATAGAAAGAAGAGAAAGACAAAGATAGAGGGAAAGGAAACAAACCTATTGCGGTCGGGCTGCACACGCACCAACGCACCGGAAGGAGTCGGCAGCTTTTCGTATGAAAAATTAATTGGCCAAATTGTGAAAGATTTTGGTGAGGAAGAAAAACTCGTTGTTCCGTCAGTGCAAGAGAACGGTCCACCGACCCGATCGGCACACAGAGGCTGACATACAAACCTTCCTTGTAAGAAGCAAACCCAGCACGCAGGTTGAGTGCCTGTGTACAGGTGTTCGGAAACTTGTATTCGGACAAAAGACCAACTGCACCGACTGACTGACTGACTGACTTTCGCTAGGCACAGGGCACTCAGCTTCATCGTCCGCGGTGCTGTGCAGCACCCTGTCCGTCTCCTCGCCTCTTCCTCGTGCGACTCCCTCAGAAGCCGCCTGTCTCCACACACTTCTTTCTCCCCCCTCACTCAAACAGTGCTGCGAAGGATCGACAGTCTCCCCGCCTCCCTCTTTTTTGCTCCCCTTTTTCCTTTCCTGACTGAATGCCTTGACTTGGCTCTCGACTTCAAACGACGCATCTAAGAGGTCAAGCGCAGCCACAGACTCCTCTCCCAGACTCGCGTCGCCCCAACCATCCTCCTCCTCCTCCTCCTCCCCCTCTCTTGACCCCGCCCGCAGCCCTTGCGCCCCATTCTGAGAGTCACGAGGGGACGGCCCCACAGACGCGGGACAGGGGGGGAGGGCAGAGACAGAGACGGTCACCCTGTCAGCAAGTCCTGCCGTCTCCTCACGGAGAAATGAGGCCAAGCTGCTGTCACTCACGGTTCCATCATGACGACCCTCTTGCACCCCCGTCAATGCCCCTGCGGGTGCTCGCACAGATGCTGCTGCACTGTCCACTTTCCTCAGAACGGAAGACAGAGAGTGGACGAACGCCTCAGGAGGCTCCTCAGGAGCATCTGCGTTCTGTCCAATTCCGGGAGGGGGGGCCACCGGGGGGGGGGGGACAGTTCTCTGAATGATGACTGGGGTGTGCGTGTTCGATTGGTCTCCTCCCCCTGTGGCCCCTCTCGTTGCAGTTCCTCTCCTTGCTATTGGAGGAGGGGCAAGGGTTGAGAAGAAGGAGGGCGACGGAGGAGGCGGAGTTTCGTTCTTAGCAGACAGGGACCGGACAGCCTCTGTCGGTTTGGAGGTTGAGGATGGAATTGAAATTGGGGAGGGGACTGCTCGGGCACGGCGGGTGGAGGGGGAGTGGGATCGTGAAGCTTGACCGGCTGCTGAGGGCTTCAAGGGTGAGGGGCGGGGCGCCGGGCGGAGCCTCAATCTTGACGCTCCACCTCTTCGTTCCTCTCCGTGTGTGACATTCCCTTTCTGGTCAGCCAACCCGCCATCTCCTGCTGCCCCTCTAGACCTAGCATCTGTTGTAAAGGGGTCACAAAGAAGATCTGCCGATATGTCGACTGGGATGAACCCGGCGACCTTCAGCTTTTGCGCCTGTTCTTCTACACTCAGAACAGGATGACGCGGCTCCACAAGTCTGCAGCCGGTCTTCCCGAACAGCCAATCCTTCTCGGCTGAACGAAGTACCTTCATAATCGTCAAGTTACCTCGTGACACTGCTCGGGGAGTGCGTCCTTGTGCATTGCGCACGAGCACGCTTGCCCCTGCAGCGACCAACTCGGCCACGGCGGCCAAGTTGGAGTCAATAGAGACTTTGTGGAGAGCGGACCACCTGAAGCAGTAGGAGGGGGCATCGAGGTCAAAGACCAAGGGGCAGCCTGTCGTGGCGGTCTTGCCTGTCCGCCGTCTCTGCCGTCTCCTTTCGTGCTCCCACGCATGTGTACAGTTTCCCGCACGACACTCTGACGGTGCATTCAGGACAGAGCGGCAGATGAGCGAGAGAGCTCTGTAGTTTTTCCTCTGCACCGCAACGTACAGAGGCGTCACATCGGACGCAGCCAGGGCATTCCTGTCAGCTGAGGTTGCGTTCAATCGATCGAAAATTTTCTCCCCGGAAGCTCTGGTAGCAGATCCGTTGTCGAAGTCAAAAAACAAAAGATGAAATGCGCCGAAACCGTTGGCACCTCCGCTCGTCCTGTCTCTTACCCCTTCCCCCCGCCTGGCCAAAGCATACTGGGCCCTTTCCCGCTCCCGATCCCCAGCAGTAGAAACTCCGCAACTATTCCCTCCCCCCTCGCCCTCTGTTCCGTCTCCCTCCCGCGCGCTTCCGCTCCCGTCGGCGCCGGCACCTGCCGTACACCCCAGTCGCGCAGCTATGTCGACAACTTTTGGCATTCGCGTCTGCAAGAAGAAGCAAGGAGACGAAACGAGACGAGATGAGAGAGCTGATGTGACCGGGAGAATCGAGAAGCACAGCACGGTAATCACGGGGAAGAAGGAACAGAGAAAAGACGAGAGAGGCTTCCTCAATTTGTTCTTGACGTGCAGTGACACACACACACACACACACACACACACACAGAGTGAGAGAGAGAGAGAGAGAGAGAGAGAGAGAGAGAGAATGACAAAAACAAAAAGTTGAACGCGAGTGCAAATGTACTTGTTGACTGCCTGCCTGAGTAACGAACCTGAACAGCATAGAGGAATGCATTCTCGAAGGAGAGGAAGCCCTCGGTCAACGAGGCCCCATTCTCAATCAGAAGAATCGCTATGTCTTCACTTCCAAACGTCATCGCAAGCGCAAGGGGGGACATGACCATCCCATCTGGACTGGCCCCTTGTTCCTGCGACCTGCTCCCGATGGCTGAAGATCCTCCTTCCTCTGCGCTGTGCGTGTCTATTTCCGTCTCCTGGTGCTGCTGCCCTCCTCTGCAGCCGCTCCCAGAAGAAATGTGAGACGCAGAGGATGAAGATGCCGCACAGTGGGCATTTGAATTACTGGAGTGGTCGCCCCTCCCTCTTCCCCTCCCATTTGAGCACGGACGGAAAGAGAACCCTCGAGGATCAACTCCCCCCTCCTCAACAAGCGCCTTCGCAACTCCAAAAAACGCGCCCCGAACTGCAAAGTCAAGTCGGGCGAATCCCGAGGGCGCTATCTGTCCCGCTCCCGCCGCTTCCTCCAGCAAGTCCAGTCCCTGACCGCCATTCTGCCCCTCCATTTGTGCATCAGAGAAACAAAACGAGGCGACGGATTGACCAGAACGCCCATTCAGGGGAAATGGATTCGGACCCAATGAAAGGGGAAGGGGCGGGCCACGCACACCAACAGAGGAGCCCAGAGAGGTCCTAAGGGTGCAGCAGGAGTTTTCCTTTCGGTCGTGCATCTCCAGAAAGGACGCAGGCCCTCCTGAGAGAGAGAGAGGCGTCGAAGCGGACCCTCGAGGAGGGCCTGCCAGAGAACTCTCCAGCCTCCTCTCCATCGCTTCCACGCACTTCAGGAGACTCAGCTGTCACACGTGAATGACAACACACAGGCACATGAGATGAGATGGAGGGATGAACCGTACGAAGGGCAAAAGCTACAGAATACGTCCACTTGCGGTGAGAGAGAAACTCCAAAGGTTGTCGAAGACCATGTTGATAGGCGGAAGGGGGGAATGGGGGAAGCCAGTGAGAGAGAGAGAGAATGAGAGAGCGAAGGAGGTAGGGAGGAAAGAAACCGAAGCAGAGAAAGAGAGAGAGACAGAGAGACTGACCACGACTTCAATGCAACATTGACAAAGAGATGGTACACTCAGATTGAAGAAGAGATCAAGGACAC
>JAHBMJ010000068.1:0-7500 GCA_018398765.1 Chromera velia | reverse complement strand
TCTTCCGTGCTTTTACGCACCTGCATGGCACCTCGGGTTTTCTCAATCCGTCTCCGTCCTCTCATCCTCCCCGCGGTGTCTTTGGTTTGGATCCCGCTTCTCGACCCACGAACTGCTTTGCAGAACTGAAACATACCAACCATATTCATATACATGAGCATACGTGGATATGATTCATGCGTGGAATGTGGTGTGCTTTCTGCTCGCATGCAGAATATGTGTTGGGGATAGTGAGTGATGAAGAGACCTCAGAAGAATCTGAAAGGAGGGAGAGTGTGATGGAATCCTTGGGAGCAGCCCTCGAGGAAACTGAAGGCTTGGATGGCGACATTTTGCCTTCACTAGTTGATGAAATTTTCTCTTCATGGAAAGCCTCCAAGACCAAGGAGCAGGAGGAGACAGAGGCAGCGAAGGAGGACAAACTCTCGAAAGCGATGCAGGGCGTCGCGGCTCTCTCCGTCTCCACCTCAGTCGACCCAATCAACGCGCAAAGCTCTTCGTCCTCCTCCTCCTCCTCTGCAATGTCAGCGAAGGACGAGAAGGACCGAGAGGTTGGTTGGTCCTGCTTACGTGCACGCCGACAGGCTCCAAACAAACGATGGATTTGTGTTGTGTGTGAGTGCACGCGTATCGGCGATCCGTTTGTGTGACCGTGAGAGAGACACCTTGCCTGTTAGAGTGTGGTGTTTGCCTCTCCCCCAGGGCGGATGGACGCGTATGTGTCAATTCGTTCGCGTGTGCGTGCGTGTGTGTGTGCGTGTGTGTGTGTGTCACACAGTGTGTGTGTGCGTGTGTGTGTGTGTGTGTGTGTGTGCGTGTGTGTGTGTGTGTGTGTGTGTGTGTGTGTGTGTGTGTTGTGTATGTGTGTGTATGTGTATGTGTGAGAGAGAGAGTGTGTGAGAGAGAGAGTGTCTGAGTGAGTGTGTGTGTGTGTGTGTGTGTGTGTGTACGTGCGTGTGTGGAAGAGAAACAGTTCAAGTGTGTGTTTAGGTGGCCCACGTCTGGTGAAGACAACTGAAACAGAAGGTCACCCACCCCGTGAAGTTTCCCTCCCCTGGACATGAGAGAAACTCTGAGTGTCACCGCCCGTTCCATCGGCCTGTCGAAGTTTCTTAAGCCGCTTCGCACGATGAACAGAACAGCCGGTCATTCGGACTTTGCAGAGCGAACGTTCAAATCCTTTACGCCCCTACACTCATTCATGGATTTATTCATTAATGTTTTTTTTTTCATTCGCTCTCTGTATGTCTGCCATCTACCGATCGATTGACAAACGTATCCCTCTCTCCTCTCTAAATCCCCCGATGATATTAAAAAAAAACTACAGGTGCGTCAGCAGATCTTACAGCAGTACCAGTACGAGCTGTACGAGAAGGTGGAGTTCGACGAGCAGGGCGGGGTGATTCCATCGGGCGCCCGGGGGAGAAAGAAAGGGCAGGTTGAGGAGGAAGAAGAAGACGGTCTGATGGCAAATGACAACGCACAGCGGGTAGGTGGGTGAGGCTGCTGCCTTTTCTCCTCTTTGTCTCTCTCTCTCTCTGTCTCTCTCTCTCTGTCTCTCTCTCTCTCTCTCTCTCTCTCTCTCTGTGTGTGTGTGTGTGTGTGAGAGAGAGAGAGAGAGAGAGAGACAGACAGACAGACACACACACACACACACAGAGAGAGAGAGAGAGAGAGAGAGAGAGAGTGGGTGTATGAGTGTGTGAGTGTGTGAGAGAGAGAGTGAGTGTGTGTGTGTGTGTGAGAGAGAGAGAATAAGTGTGAGTGAGTGAGTGTGCGAGTGTGTGTGGGTGTGTATGTATGCGCGCGCGCGCGTGTGTATGTGTGTGTACGCGGCGAGTGCGTATGTGTGTGTATGTGTATGTGTGTGGGGGGGTCAGTGAGTGTGTGGGGGTGAGTGAGTGTGTGTGTGTGTGTGTGTGGGTGGGTGTGTGTGGGGGTGGGGGGTGGGTGGGTGTGTGTGTGTGTGTGTGTGTGTGTGTGTGTGTGTGTGTGTGTGTGCTTGAAAAAGACAAGAAAGTCAAGCTCACTCAGTCAAGAGAAACGAAAAGGCGGTCGACCATCGTCGACGCTCTGTGCTCCTTCTTTTTGGCATACTGATATGGATGTTCTCTGACGCACTTTAAAATTGAGCATAACGATCTTACTTGTGATTATTTACATATGTCCTACGTACGCAAAAGATGAAGGAAGGTTTGCAAGTGTCGAGGAAGCCATGTAACACCTTTGTTCTTCTGTACCATTTAAATCTCGCCCATTTTCCAGCTCCTTTGCCCCTTTCATCATTCCGTTTGCAAATGTACGTTACATAAAAATACGGAGGAGATCCTCGCTCTGTCTGCCGATCGAGTGTCTGGACGAAACAATTGCCCTGGCAGATCTTTCTCAAGCCGCTGCGTTTGGCTTCCTTCCCCCCTGATCTTGCTATCGGACTTCCTGCCCTGGTCATTGGTGGATTCTGTCTCTCTGTGTGTAAGAGTGAAACAACAAAAGGACGGCGAAATTCGCAGGCAGCTAGTCTTTTGCGAAAACCTTGTTCCTTCTTCTCTGTGTGCGTTCCGCCTTTTGCAGTCAAGAGCAATACAACAGCAAAAAAGGGTCGCTTCAAAACAGGAGCACGAAAAGTCAGTTGAACGAACGCCTGGTATTCCGGCGTGCTGAGCAGCTCAGTGACCAAGCAACAGCGACCGGTCTGCGTTTCTATTCTTTGCTTTCCGTATCTGCCCTTTGATCGAGCCGTGATGCTTTCCTTCTTTTCCTGCATGCATTTTGCTTTCAACGTTCTTTTTAAGAATATCAAACGCATCTCTTCTCTGTCCTCTCACTCCTTCGTTGTCTTCACTTGGGCCGTCTTAGGCCCCTCTCTCTTCCTCCGACTCTGAGCATCGTGTCTGGGCAGCCGGGTTTTACTCTCGAGACTTTTGTTGCCTCTCTCAACGTTCCCTACTTTGTTTTCACGTGCAGAGAGCAAGCCAGAATTCGGGAACAAAAGAAGAAGGAGCAGGAGAAAAAGGAGAAAGAAAAACAGAGGGTTGCGAAAAAAGAGCGCAAAACTGGGAGGTGATTGAGAATGTCGTGTCGCGACCTAGCTCGCGACTTATGCAAAAATTGCAGCAAAATGTCTTAACAGTGGTTTCTTGTGAAACAATATAAAAACTGGGTACAGAACGAGAATTATCTAGATACATATAAAGAGAGTCCCAGTTCTTAGACATCATATACTAGCTGTGAATGATTAGAATCATACTTAAAATCAAACAGGACATCATTAGTGGCTGTCATGGTAACCCAACCTAAAAGTACTACCGTAACCACGATTCTAGTTACCGCGCGGCCTAACGAGTTACCATCCTAAATTGGTTACTCCTAAGCATATAGTATAAACTAACTTGCTTCGCAAGATGCATAACAATCGTTTCAGCATGGAACAGCCAGAACTGTACAAAAAGTTGCCAGACAAAATTTGCCACAAAAACAACATAAAGTACGACATACTACACTCAGACTCAGTTCGACAGTGATTGATATAATGACACAATAACAGACCTGCTAGCAGACCTGTATGTATGTCATATGTATGTGACTCGTACAAAGCGCTAGACAAAGCGAGACCTAGAGCGAGATGATATTAACGCGACTCTGAGTCTTGAAAGTGAGATTTCAGAAAGAAACCAGCCTTAGGCTCTTGGCATGCTGCACGTAAAAAAAAAAATATGCAAAGCATTGATTGCAGACTGCAGCTATCGGTACGTAAAAACGGAATGAAAGTGTGGTCCCCACCAACCCATACCAACCCTGACCCGCCCGACCAATGCCCGACCACGTGCAGTCCTCAAAAGAAATGAATATAAATCAGTTTGAAGCTGTAGCCAGACACTTTTGAGGTACGCATCAAAGTCACCGTCAATAGCAGTGGCCTTCCACTGTTTTAGCACGTTCCCATCATGCCTTAACTTAATTTAAAAAGAGCCTTACACATTTAGCCTCTGTTTTTTTTTCCTCGTGTCTTCGTCTACTTCATGAAGACAGACTGAGATTCGCCCGACTTCAAGTCTGTCCGAGTTGCTGAGTCGTCCGCAGTATCGATATCACGTTGAGTGCTCGAAAGTTCAGACAGACGTACGCTACAAAGAGGGCATGATTGCACTTAGGCCCAGTCTTAGGGGGGCCGCCGAGACACCTGCCTATTTTATGGGGACAAGTCTCCACTTGCTAAGCTGGGTCCGCATCTCTACATATGCCACCGATTAATCACACAGCAGGCAGTGTACGTGGCAACCTGGATACAGCTGCGCACTCTCCTTACGTTAATTCATGATCACCACCGTGGTAGTTTCATTGAACCACAGGGTCCTATTGATTACTATTGATCTGGTAATTGTCAAATTTAATGTTGCAGTTCTTAACCTCCCTGAACCTAAGTACTATTTGAAAGAATATGATCAAGATAATCTATATCTGCGACATCATTTTTCAAGAGACCGTCTACATCTGCGGCACTGATGATCAAGACACCTCCCAAATGTGCGGCTTGGCTTTTTAAGATACCGTAAACGATCCACGCCTGCTCCTCATACACTGTTAGGCCATTCGAGAAAGAAGAGAGGTAGAGGAGGAAAAAGAAAGAGAGGAAAGGAAAGAGGCCCGCAAAGAGCACAGCTAGAGAAAGAGGGCAAAGGAGAAAGAGAGATGGAAGAGAGTATGAGAGGGTGAAAGAAATGGAAGTTTTGGAGGTGACGGGGGAGCAGTAAAGGCAAAGCGACACTTAGGATGGCTTAGTATGGTTCCGCAAGAAGCGGACGACATGCTCCTTAGCCTGGAAGAGTTCCAAGATGCCCTCACCCTATGCTACCAATTCAAGGCGCAGGGAGACAAGAGGAATTACGAGGGGTGTGGGGACACTGGCAGCTGGGGGCTGCAGCACGCCCTCAACTGCAAGAGAGGGGAATATGTTGGGAGGAGACACAACGAGGTAAACCAAGTGTAGTGTGACCTAGTAGAGCTGGCGTTCACGTCGCCAGTAGGGAGGGGGGAGTCAGTAGTGAGGGCAGAAGGAGAAGTGCCAGGTCTACTAGTCCTCTACAAGGGCTTCTAAGTGCGGGGACTCTGGGCAAGGCAGAGGCAGGCAATCCTAGATACAAGGATGGTTAATACCCAGGCGGCCTCTTATGTACAGGGTGACTGGCTGAAAGTTCTCACCCGGTCAGCCACGGGGAAAAAGGAGCAGTATGCCGAGCCATGCAGAGACAAGGGATACGATTTCACGCCCCTCGTCAGCAGTGTACTACTAGATGGGGCCCTCAAAAAGGACGCCGAGATGTTCTTAAAGAAGGTAGCGCATCTTGTGAGTCTCATTGACAAGTAGGATAGGACATACCATCACATACGGGCAGGTGTGCACATACATGAGGGCAAGAATGCAGGCAGCGCATCACAGAGCAGCCAGCGGGTGCTTGGGGGACACTAAGGGAGATGTACGAAGAGTGAGTGTTGAGGGAGGGGCAGCGGCAGCGGCAGTACTCGGATAGATAGAGTAACGATCAGCCGCTACTAATGGATACTAGAAGTTAACGGATAAGGCAAGGTAGTGGGAAGACATGGACAGCTCCGGAGAGCTCATAGGTGGTTAAGCTCGATAGGATATTGAATTAGATCTAGGGTGGCTGTAAGGCTTGCTTTGAAAGACTTCGAGGTTTGTCTCTAGTTTTGGAGACCCTAGGCTTAAACATGTTTAAACATCTTTTTAGCATTTTTTAGCTAGTTTTTTAGTACGTATGTTCTAGACATGTGTTAAGTTATGACTACCCTTTAAGTAACTTAAGTGATAGTAGTCTTTTAGGTAGTCTTAAAGTAGAAGTGATTAAATTTTCAGAGGTTAGACGATATTCAAGGTATAGATTGAGATCTTATTTGAGATATAATGAGAGCAGTTTTAACTTATTTTTAAGTTAAACGGCCTATCTAGTAAAGCTTCCAATGCTACCATACAATTTAATTAGGCTGCAAAAATGAGCGAATTTAAAAATGAATTTAAGTGAATTTAGATGAATCTACGTGAATTTAAGCCGTGAATTACTAATAGCAGAAGAAGGAGCTATGGAGATTGTATGCAGAGGCTTCACATAATTATGATTTCATATATAGAGGGTTTGTTACTCAGGCTAGATGTACCTTTCTGATCCTTCATTCTAAGAGCTGTATGCTGCTTGTTGTATTCATCTGTGCATGTATGCATTTGTATCGATTTATGTCTGCTTGTCCATGTATGCATTGATCCCTAAGAAACTCAGGGCATCCATCAAGATCGTTAACAATCATACTCTGACCCGAACTCTTCAACAGTCTTTGCAAACCAGCAAAGGGGAATAAAATACTGCATCTTGAAAGGTAAAAGCGATTTAAATAAATTCCGTTTCAGCAATACAAACCGATACAAAGTTATTATAAACAGCGATTACGGAAATCAACCGGTATCAATAGCTATGCCCCAGGTTCCAACAGGTTCTTGTTTTCTACTGATCAAGTCGATTCCCAGATTGTCTCAGCTGAGCCTGATCGTTTATTGAATTAAGGAGGTTTTGCAAGAGCTAGCAAGAGCCAGGTAGAGAGTCTGCCAGAGACGGTGTATGCATAAGATTTTTAATGTGTCCGAGTCGATCCGAGTTTGCAACATGCACGCATATGCACGCGCGCGCGGCGCGAATCTAATGCCAGTAAGCTAAGCCTTGCAAACGGCTCAGAAAAGCAAGAAAATGAGAATTGCACGATTGGCGCACGCCGGCGACCTTCCTGAACCTAACTACCACTTGAAAGTTCAGGGCCTTCAGGCCGCATTTTTGGATAAGCTTGAAAGTCCGTGCCACAGGCGCGGATCATTTATGGTGTCTTAAAAGCCAAAGCCACATATTTGGACGGTGTCTTGACCGTCTACGCTGCAGGCATGGACGGTCTCTTAAAAAAGGATGCCGCAGATAGAGATGATCTTGATTATATTTTTTCAAGTGGTACTTAGGTTCAGAGAGGTTACGCCGGTCAGTCAACCGCCCCCCCCACCCCCACCCCCTCGCGGGAAAAGCCGCGGAACTCTCCTCCCCCCCGGGAAAAAAACCCGTGGGGGTAAACACGGATCTGAACCCCATCTGATGCATGCATGGCGCAAATTCAGCCTTTTGGAGCTGGGTTTTTGGCAAAAAATCTGATGCAAGCAAGCTTACGAACAGCCCCGGAAAGCAAGAAAAATAAGAACTTCACGATTGACGTACGCAGGCCAGCCGATCGGGCAGTCGCGCCGACCCCCCCCCACCCGCGGGAAAAGCCGCAGAACCCCCCTTCCCCCAGAAAAAAAGCCCGGAGATGTAGCCTGTCTTCGGGGCCGGGTTTTTACCGAAAGACAGCATATCTGATACAAGCAAGCTTACGCATGGCCCCGGAAAGCAAGAAAAATGACAACTGCACGATTGACGCACGCCGGCCAGTTGACTGCCCCCCCCCCCCCCCCCC